>RJWT010011178.1:0-23525 GCA_004365215.1 Cuniculus paca
GGCCAAGGTGGGGCAGGGGGAAATGAGGGGCTGCCTTGGCGTGTGCATGCATCATGTCACTGTCAGGAGACCTGAGGAGCCGAGGACATCCTTATTCCTGTCTGTGGAGCTCCTATGAGTCCTCACAGTGGCATTTGTGTGGAAGGCGGCCCATCTTGTATTACAGTCTGTTTCTTAGGCCTCTGTAGGCTGTTTCACAGCTGCCTGTGCAGAAGGGGGGAGCTCCGCTGGCTGGCTGTCGCCCACCTGTAATAGTTGTTGGCTGTAGGGTCAAACAGAATAGAAGAGGATGTTCAGACCATCATCAAGAATCCCTGCCTTCGAATATAAACATCTCGAAGCATACTGGCCGATTGTCTCACAGGTTTGTTAGGACAAAAGCATATTGTTATCAGAGGGATCTAGTCAGTGGTGTGAGCAAATGCGAATTAATTGGATTATTCATCTTTGCTTCTTTATGCGTGTTGTGCTCACCCCTCTTGGGTATGTAAACTACACAGCCTTTGGGGTTTTAGGAAAAACAACAGTTCTTTTAGTTATTGTGGTAAATAGTCAATTTATTTCACAGCATGTTTTTTGGCAAAATAGATAGCTATAAAAGTATCAAGCTGTGAGATAGTCATAAGAAAGAATTTGCTCTTATATAACAGTTTCAGAATTCTTCCACATTTTGGGGATATATGTATATGTACATTTTTGTATCATACACATCTAATGAAGGATAGTTAAGGGGCAAATGACAGTTTCTTTGCCAATCGAGAAACTGTGAGAATGAACGATTTGTTTGAAGACCCAGAGTTTTTGACAGAACCGAGGGTAGAACCCAGATCTCTTCACTTTAACTCAGTGTTCTTTTCTTGAGGCTTTCAAAGGAGAGCCATGAGCCCGGGTGGCAAGGCAGCGCTGGTCCCAGTTCTTCCCAGGGCGGTGGTACCTAACGGCTTAGTATCTTCCGCTCCTCCTACCCTGGAGGCACAAACCACAGGTCCTAGGCTTTGTCCTCATAGTGTAGTTTGCGGGACGGAAACAGAAACACACATTGTTGTGTGAGCACCCATCTCTCCATCTCTCCAGGAGAGCTGGGGACGGTCACCTAGAGGAGGTCACCTTTGAACTAAGGTTGGAAGGATGAGAACAGACGAGAGAGGTTTTGTTTGATTTCACAGTGAAGATGACTTGCGTGCAGAAGGATTTGGCAAGAGAGGCTCACAAAGACGTTGGGCTTCAGGGAGGAACTTACGGGTCAAAGCTTTCTTCTCTTCCTGTACCGCAGCTGGGCACTGCAGCACGTCTGCCGTGGCTCCCAGACCTGCTCTCAAGATGGTGCCCTCTGGGGAGAGCAAGGTCCTGGACCTCTCGTACAGGGAGGCTCCCGGGACACTGCTCTGTGCTCTGTAAGCAGCTTACCCTGTCATCTTCCTTCTTTTAACACGAACACACGTGTGTAAACCCTAGGGGTGCTGGGGGCAGGTGCTAACGTTTTGGTGCTTGCTTTGTTCCAGGTACTGTATTTGATGCCTTGCCCCATTCTTTAGTCTGCTGTTAGCCTCATCCTCATTGTGTGAATGAGAAAACCGAAGCTTAGCTTAAGCATCTTACATAACTAGGGAAGCTATAACTAAGGAGTAGTAGAGCTGACACTCAGTGTTACATCTCCTCAATTTATGATCTCTTCAATATTTCTTATATGTCAAAGAAAGAATTGTTTTATCTATAGATGAATATAACAAAATTAGCATTATTTAGAAAATTATATTCTAAATTATATCTTTTGGGATTAGGTAATATTTTAAGTTACCGTCTTGGTGAAGATGACTGTTGAAGTGACCAAAAGCCCAGCGTTAGTCTCAGAAAACAAAGAATTTAGAAAAAGTCCTTAGAATTGTGTGTCTTAGGCCTGGAGAGGTCTGCTGGCTTCTCAGGCTGTAGTGGAAGCAGGTGCTGTGAAGGAGCTAGACCCCTACCAGACAGCTGCCCTGGGCAGTGGGTCAGAGGCTGAGTCCGAAGGATTAGAGGTCCAGATGCCATCTCAGGCCAGTGGCAGCAGAGCCTGGGCTGATGTGGCCCAGGTGTGGGACAGGCAGGGAGGCAGTCGGCATATAGGAGGAAGCAGGCCCAGCGGGGCAGGGCTCCATTCCCGTGACAGAGGATTGGCTTACTGAACACAGCAGTGGAGGCAGCTGCTGCACTGGGAGTCAGCAACAGCTTTTGATCTCCATACTAGAGAATTGGCTGGAGCAGTAAAGGAGCAAGAATCCAAACGGAAGATGAACCATGAGAGCCAGAAGTAGGGGTTAATGGTGATAGCAACCAACGGAGACCTGAGAGCCCAGGGTTCACTGGGTGTGTTGGCTTGGGAGATGCATTGAAAGCTTAACAGCTAAGTTGCCCCATAGGCTTGATTGGGAACTGGGGCCAGCAGCTCAGTGGGTGCGGCCGTTGTGACTGAAAGTAAAGGAGGCTGACGAGAATATGCTAAAACCAGACCCGGGCCAGGCGCGGCGGGGTGTGCCTGTCCTACCAGCTACCTGACAGGCAGAGATGGGAGGACTGTAAGTCTGAGGCCAGCCTGGGCAACCCTTAAAAAGTCCTGGGCACGCAGCTCAGGGTTCCCCGGGTTCAACTCCTAGTTCTACAGACCAGGCAAAAACAAACAAAAAAATAAAGCCCCAAACAAAACAAGACTCAATCAAGTAAACGGGGTGAGATAAAACCTGCCTCGATAAACAGATGGATTTCAAGTGAAAGTTTTATTACTCAGTGGGGTTTAGCATATTCTTTGATTGAATATTAAAAGGTGTAGTAAGGGTTTTGGTCGTTTTCTGACACTGCCCCTCAAAGGACAGGTTTATTTTGGCTCATGGATGGGGTCCACGATCGGTTGGCGCCTAGGTAAAAGCAGTGCGGCGTCTGGAGGCTGCTCACGTCATGGTGGTCGGGAAGCAGGAGCGGAGGGAAGAGCCCGGGAGGGGGAGAGAGGCTTCCCGACCTGCCTGTCATGAGGCCGTACCTCCTAGCAGCAAGTCAGCTGTACTGCCCCTGTGATCCAGTCTCCTTCTAAAGTTTGGGGAGTCATTCTTGGTCTAAACCATAGCAGTGGGACAGGCTGGAATCTACTTGCTACATCAACATCTACTGGAAACCTGTAGCCCTAGGGACCCCTTCACTTACCCCATGTGTGTTTGTAGAGCCCCTGCCTTGGACTGAGAGGAGAAAGTGGGAATAAGTTAAACACCATCTTAGCGAGGTCCGAACTTCTCTCAACACACGATTATTTCACTTCGCTTACAGCACAGCAGTCTGTGCCTCATTTAAGGAGGGCGGATAAACGGGGACAGTTGCTCTGTAGTTTCTGCCACGTCTCTTGTAACTTCACTAGGTCTGCCGAGCTTTGCGCAGAGACTAGTACTGCAGCAGGCCATAGCAGAAGCATGTGTGAGTATTTTGGAAGAGATTGGCAGAGAAAAAATGAAATAATTTGAGCCTGAGAGAATAAAGGAAGTGCTGTAAACCGAACATCAAAGTGCACAGTTAATCCCTGATTTTCAGTGGCTGTTCCAGACCTTCTTATGGTCACATGAAATTGGTCTCGTCCTGTAAATTGTTTCCTCCGACAACCAACTTTTCCTTCAGTTGATTGTTTTAAAGTTTGGTCTTCCAAGTACTTCTTTAAATATGCACCCATCACGCTAGATTATATTTAATCCAATCTCTTATATAACCTCTATCATTTTGGATGGTTCTCAATTCCAGTGGAATTAGGATTTCTTAGAACTGTTTGGTTTCTTGGCCTGCCTTGGAAGGCACTTCATGATGGAGGGCAAGGTCTCTGGGGCCTCCACCCAGGCTAGTATGGTGGGCGAGGTATATCTGCTACCACGGTCAGCTTTCCCCAAGATTGCTATATACATAGGCCTACTTTTAACAGTCATCTTACCTTCTTCATTATTGCCAGCTCTGGGATCAAATCCTTCAGGTTCTTGTCTGTTTTAAACATGCCTTCAAATCTCTGTAATTCAAATTGAAATGTCTGAAATAAAGAATGTGTCATTTAAGGATAGAGTAGCTTATTTGTGCTGGGAAACTCCCAATTAATATTTTAGGATGATTTGCTAGAAAATGAGTTCATTCCTCCTTAACTGCATGGAGATGGTTTGGTGAAATACACAGCCATTTTATAGGTAAGATAGCATTTTATATATAAAATACTGAGAGCAAAGAGACACGCAAGCGCTCGCGAAATAGCAGGTGTTCCCATTACTCTGCTTAGAAGTGATGACCGAGAGCCACATTTGGCCAGGATCACGTAGTGACTCAGATTTACTTTTCCTAGCTCTTGACTTGGCGTCTGACAGTTATGTTAGTGTTGTCGTTTCTCTGAGTCGTCCGGATGTGGACCCGTGACCTGTGGTAGGCAGAGCTGTGCTGTGGGATGGCTTGGTTTATGTCTTGCTCATGCTCCTGGCCGGCAGCAGCATCTAAGAGTTTTGCTTTGCGTTGCCTTCGACCCAGAGCCAGGCTGAGTGGAACGGCTGCTGCCGGAAGTATTCCCTTTTCCTGTGGCAGAAGGACACAGCCAAAGAGGACCACACTTAAAATGCCTCGCTTCAGTGGTCTTTCTGTGGGAAAGATGTTCGGTTTATGCCACATCACTTAAAATTTAATTAGGGAAAAACACAACAGAGAGCCAGAGTTAGAGTTTGAGAGCAGCAGGAGAGCGAGCCAGTGCCGGACGTCGGTGAAGGCTGGCAGGGCAGTGACGTGACAGCGTGCTGCCTGGTGCTGAAGCTACGAGAAAGCTAGGTCAGGTGTTAGGAGCCAAGGCCCTGGGCACACTTGGCCGTGAGAAAGGGAATGCCCCTGCGGTTTGGGGAGCATTGGAACTGCCTGGAGCAGGCGCTGGCAAGCTTTTTCTGTAAAGGGCCACATAGCGAATGTTTTAGGCTCTGTGGCTGCCTAAGGCTGCCACACTACTCAGCATAGCCATTGTTGCTTAAAGCAGCCGCAGACAGTAGGGGAACACAGACAGCTGCGGACCAGCAGAGCTTTACTTACAAAATCAGGGGATTTGGGCTGTCAGCTGTAGCTTGCCAGCCTCATAATATGGAAGCATCACTGGCACTCAGGAAGGATGCTGCTCCTGCCCTAGTGTTTTGGTTACTTTCTCTTGTTGCTGAGACAAACACCTGACACCCAAAATTAGGGAAGAAAAGGTTTATTTAGCTTACAGTTTCTGGGGATTTCAGTCCATAATCAGCTGGCTCCAAGGTAGAGTGGCATGGCACTGGGGCAGCACTTCCAGGCAGCAGCCAGAGCAAAAGAGCAAACAAGCCTCTTCTCTACCCTTATATTGTACATAAGCCACCTCCACTCCAGGGCAGGTGTAGCACTCACAAAATGTCCTTGCCCTCCTTTGCACAGGATGAGGATAGACTCCCTGCTGAGTCTCTCAGTTAAACTTTTAAACTTCTCAAGTTGACACAATGTATTAACCATAAGACCTAGCAAGCAGCCCTGTGTCCTTGACACAGATGCCTTCTCATTCCTGGATAGTGTGCAGACCGTGTGGAGCAGCGCCTCACTCTGGAATCCAACCTGGTAGTTTCTTGAGTTTGTAGATCAGAAAATGTTAACATCTCTGCAAGTACTTAGAAATCTGTTGACTGGATTCTGTGTTTTCGCTTTAGAATTTTTCTCTTTAATAATAAGATAACATTAAAGACTAGAAAACATGGGGGGGATGTTAAGATATTGGTATAGGCAGCAGTTTTTGTGGCTAGGACTGCAAAAACGCAGGAAATGAAAGAGTTGGCATATGGGATTTTATCAAACTGAAAAGCTTCTGTGCAGCAAAGAGAGCAGTTGACACAGTGAAGAGACGGAAGCAGAATGGGAGAGAACCCTGGCCAGGTAGCTGCTCATCTGACAGAAGATTAAGATCCAGAATCTCAGAAAACCGAAGTAATCCAATTTAAAAGTGACTAAATGATCTTAATAGACATGTCTCTAAAGAAGAAACGCAAATGGTCCATAAATATGTAAAAATATGTTCACCACCATTAGCCATCAGACAAATGCAAATCAAAACTATAATGAGATTCCATTTCAAAAATTCAAAATTTTAAAAAATTGAGATAAAGTTTCCATAATCTCAAATTCACGATCTTAAAAAGTCTACAGTTCAGTGGTGTTAGTAACGTCACCGTGTTGTGCAACACTGCCTCAATCTAATTCCAGAACATTCGTCACTCCAAAAAGAAATTCTGTATTCCATAAGCAGTTGCTGCCAGCAGGCCCCCATTCTCTTAGCCCCTGGAGCTGCTCATCTACTTTCTACCTCTGGGTTTCTCTATCCAAGGTTTTATAAAATAAACGGAATCATGAACTTCTCAGATGAAGAAATACAAATGGCAAAAAGGTATGTGAAAAAATGTTCAGCATCATTGCTCATTCAAGAGATACAAATTAAAACAACACTGAGATTCCATCTTACTCCAGAAACAGTGGCTATCATCAAAAAAATCATCCAATAACAAATGCCGGCGGGGCAGCAGGGAAAAAGGAACCCTGCTCCACTGTTGATGGGAGTGCAGACTGGTGCAACCACTGCAGACATCAGTGTGGAGATTCCTAAAAAACAACTAGGATTAGAGGCCCCATTCAACACAGCTATTCCTCTTCTCGGTATTTTCCCAGAAAAATCAAAAACATCATACCACAGCGATATATGTGCACCCGTGTTTATAGCAGCACAATTTGTAATAACTAAATCTTGGAAACAACCCAAATACCCATCAGCTGAGGAATGAATAAAAAAAGATGTATTTTTGTACAAAGCAGTACTACTCAGCCATAAAGGATAAATGGAAACTTTTACAGGTAAATGGGTACAACTTGAGAGTGTACTCATAAGTAAAATAAATCAGACTTATGTGTAAACGTATTATTTTCCTAGTGTAAGTAGTGGAAAGAGTAATAAGCTCTAAAATGTACAATAGATACTGTGAAATAGGAAGAAATTATTCAAAAGGAAAAAGGTACTAAGATGGGGGAAAGGATGGAAGGGAAAGGGAAAAAAATGCAAGTCAGTTATACTATTAGTATCTTAGCGCATTGAAAAGAAAGTTTTGTGCTAATACCGATTAGAGAAATTTTAATGCCCATATCTTGTACTCTGAATAACTACTTTAAAGATGACAACACGCAATGTATTAACTCTTGCTATTCTATTATTTTGTCACGAAATTTTACCTTTTTTTTTTTTTTTTTGCTGAAGTCTTTTATTGGCTCATATATTATTGTCTTCTGTTTGTTGAAGCAGTCAGTCAGACAGCAGTTGGCACAATAATGTCAATCAAAGTGGCTGGCCATAAAAACCCCAGCGCCACATTCATCTGAAGGGCACTCTTAACGAGAACGACTAATTTTGCCATTTTCACCCACCTTATAGTAGTTTAGAACAGCCGACGTGGCCTTCTTTCTCTTGTGCTTATTCTCCTTGGGAGTGGTGTTAAGACTTCTTCCTTTAGTTAGCGCCACCACGGAGTCTCAGCGCAAAATGAAGAGCGGACTTCTTTTGGATGTTGCAATCAGACAAAGTACGTCCGTCTTCCAGTTGCTTACCAGCCAAGATCAGCCTTTGCCGCTCAGGAGGAGCTCCTCCTTTCTCCTGGATCTTGGCCTTTACATTTTCTATAGTGTCTGAGGGTTCAGCCTCGAGCGTGACGGTCTTCCCCACAAGGGTTTTTACGAAAATCTGCATCTTGGTGGCGGTTCCACCACAGATGGCGAATCCGAAAACCTACCTTTTTTCCATAGGGGAGAAAATGGAATTACATAATATTTGTCCTTTTGGGTTTGGGTTCCTTAGCATGATTTTTCCGAGGTTCGTCTGTGTTGACGCCTGGATCAGTATTTCACTCCTGTAATGCCTGAATGATACTGCGTTGAACGGATGCACCCCATTTTGTTTGTCCTGTTGTCAGCTGATAAACCTTTGTTTCATTTTGTGGGTGCTGTAAGTGATGCTATTGTGAACAGTCAGGTACAAGCCTTTACATAAACACATTCCTGGCTCTTTTGGGGCAGTGCCTGGGAGTGGAAATACTGGCTCATACGGGGACTCCTTGCTTAACAAACATGTTTTAAAATTTGGGTAACTGGCTGGGTACGGTGGCACACACCTGTAATCCTCACTGCTGGGGAAGCTAAGGCTGGAACATTGCAAAGTCGGGGGAGTCCAGCCTGGGCAACTTACTGAGACCTCGTCTCAAAATGAAGAAAAAGGCTGGAGATTTAGCTCAGTGGCGAATAGATCTAAGAAACAAAAACAAGTGGAACACTAAAAAGCGCTGTCTTCAAACTTTTCCAGTCCACGAGGAATTAGCGTAGACACAGCTTAGCCCCTGGCCCCCCTGTACCCGTGTGTTCAGCCCCGCGTTACAGTGACGGTTGTGTGGCTCCTGCTTGCTCCTATGCGAGTCACTGTTCTGGACATTCCAACGTGGGAGCCCTGGCCTGGGGACCGTGGGCGAGCTGGGAGTGCATGCACGCTCACTGGCAAGGTATTTGCCTGGTACACTTAAGGCCCTAGATTTGCTGTCCAGCACCAGGAGAAAGAAAAGGAAAAGGGGGGAAAAAAAAGTGGTAGGCACTTATATACGCCCGAGTCGTTTTGTTGCTTTTATTGGAGGTTGATTATTATTGTTGTAGAAATTGATTAGCTTAATCACCTGATATAAGTACTGTTGTCTTGTTAGCTTTTTGTGGCACGGTTGGGGTCTCTGTGCGCGGTCCTTCACCTGTTGGCTCTGAGCGTTGGTTCTTTTTTCCCACAGGGAATGGAATCACGTGATTGGCCTTTGGGGTTGGGTTCTCACCTGTGAATGGGTACATTTCTTGGTAGGAGTTAATGAGTTACAACCACCTGAGACAGCGTCTGGCAAGTTAGTGGAGAGTTTTAAAATGCGACTTTAACTTTTCATTTCCCCTTTCTCGTATCTAGCCACTCAGTAACCGGCATACACTAGGCAGGGAGTGAGTGTTTATTGAATCATGGCAGTGTTTCCAAGCACGAGAAAAACATCTGGTATTGTGTCTTTTGATATAAAATTTTGTGACTAGAAAGACAGCACTGGGTGAGTTCGCTACATTTAGCAATCTAATGAGGCACAAGTTCATTTTCTTAAGAACTGAGTTTCACTGGAGGAGAAAACACGGCCGCGGGTCCTATCAAGTGTTGCTGAATGTCACACATGGGGCGGCTGGGTTTTCCCCGAATATCAGAAGTGGCACATGCTAATTCAGTGTCTGCTGTGAGGTTTCTTCATTAGTGTTTATAGTTTTGGATTTGTTTCCATCTTAGTATCTTTTGCTTTAGAGTTAAGTGACTTGGTGATAGATTTCAGTTGTTTCAGGATGGTTTGTTTTTGCAGTAGGCCTCAGGTGTTCTAATTCACCTATTGCTCAGTTAACTTCAGCTGAAACTGAAGACTTGGCTCTTTCTTGCCAATTACATTCTTACTCCTCTGTTCCACATAAAGGCTGCCCATAGCTTGCCCTCTGCCTGCTCAGGCAACTTTATTTCCTTTCGTGTTCCCAAGCCCTAGGTGCCACAGACTGCTGGGCTTTGCAGGCACCATGCAGCAGCAGGCAAACGTTTTCTCTTTGCACTGTTTGCCTGCTGTTCTTCCTCTCTCCCCTGCCCATTGTTCTGGGCTGCGTTCACAGGTCGTTGCCTCTGTAAAGCCTTCCCTGTATGGTTGTGATTGTTACTTGATGCTGCTGTTTCACCGAGGGAAACCCCTTCAGATGTTTTTCTCTGATGTTACAGAGCCCTTTCTGTTGTGTCTGCTCACATTCCAGTAGGATTTGAAGTGTTCTTCTGGGCTTACTGGTATTGCTTACTATCAGTGACTCCTGCTAATGACAGCGTCGGAGTGGCAAGCAGAATTCCAGAGGGCCTGTTCTGTGACTGGCACTCTTCAGGGGCCTCTGTGCGTAATTGCAGACATTGACTTTTTTAAAAGCAAGATAGACTGAACTGTCGTCTTTTTTCATTATTTATGCTTTTACTTCTAAACAGGACAAAGCATATTTATTTACTTCTTTACGGGGCAATGTCTGGCTGTAGATGAAAAATTAGCCCCCAAACCCAGAGAAAAAGAAGGAATTCCTAAATTGGAGTTTTATTCTTCCAGCTTCAGGATTCTTCTGTTAAAACTGTTGAAATATTGCCTCAATGTTTTAGGAAAGTATTTACAAAATTCAATGAGATGCTTATGGCAGGTACATACATGTAAACATGTTCGATCTATAAAAAGCATATTTGTATTTATGCCTGTTTTTAACAGAAGCTTTAGAACTTAGTGACTCCCCCCTTTACTTCTCTGATCCAGAATTCATAGTTTTATATCTTAGAAAACATGGAAATACTGAAAATACTGCTTCCAGAGTAAAGCATCTGTCAGTATTTCCATTATAAAATACAAGTTTAAAGGGTTTAGAAGTCAGCTGTAAAATTTATTTTGGCTGATATTTTGTATACAAAAATCTCTGCCCAGGATAATTTTCAGAATTTTTGCAACAGTATAAACCGAGGTTTTATGGCAGAACCAGCCTACCTTGAGCTCATTTTTAGGGTTCATTAAAGTAAGGGGAGAATGATAACTTTTTAAATGATTCAGATAGGGCCAAGGATATAGCTCAAGTGGTACAGTACTTATCTGGCAAGTGCAAGGTCCTGAGTTCGATTCCCAGTACCAAAAAACCAAAAACAAACAAACAAATGATTCATATAAAACAATATAAAATTTTTGCTTCTAGACATGTGCTGTTAGAAAATTTAGAAAATTGTTGATTAAAAATGTTTATTATCAAAGGATCACTATCAAAAATCAAATATTAAATTTCAAAATCACTATTAAATATCAAAAATTGCACCACCAAGCCTAGCATAAGCCCCAAATCTTAAGTGACTTCAGAATAAGTCTTTTAAGAACGTATTTTAGCAGCTCATTTTGAAAGCAGGGCTGGGGTGACTAACCCCAGAGAATCTTTTTGTCCCTTGTCCTAGCTCAGTGGTGGTGAGCCTCTCAGAACTTTCAATGATGCTAACACCCTGCTGTGCCTTGCATGCCATAGGTTTGCCAGTGTTGCTCTCGCTGTTGAAAACGGTTCTGCTTGGAAACTGAATGGCTTACTGACTGAAAGGCAAGTAAGAAAGTGCTAATAGGAAAGCAAAGGCATTTTCCATGCATGGTTGGAGACTTGGGAAGCTGGAACCTTTACTATTCGTGTAACTTTTCCTGAACCTTTGGCCAGGTCTTAGCTTAAAACAGGCAACCACAATGTAGATACACTTTTTGGTTTTGTATCATTGCAAACACACACACACACACACATTCACACACACGCAGTTCTGCATTTTGCAGTTTGGGGCTTTTTTTTTTTTTTAAACGTTTTGTTTGCAGTTAAATCTCCAGAATAATTTCGTCAGAGGCAGCCAAACCAGCGTCAGTGCTGAGAGTGGCTTCCTCTGTTGTGTGGCTTCTGAACCCCGGGAGTGCAGTTCATGCGTGTAGAGTCACAAAGAATGTTTGAGGACCTGTCTGTTGGAAAAGAAGCATGACTTGTGTGACTGTGACTTGGGAATGATACTGGCTGTTGGCAGTTGCTCAGAAACAGTCTCCGTGGTAAAGAGGGAGCGACGTTTTAGAAGACATCTACCCTCTCCCCAGCCCCCTTCTCCCACTTCCTCTGCAGAGTAGTGGTGCTAGGGCCAAGCAAGGCAAAAATGGTAACAAAAAGCCTTTAGTTAGTAAACATCTTTTGTTTCTTATGAAAAAAAACCCCTACTTCCTTAGACAAATATATTTTAAAAGTCAGGTCATTGTGTATTCAGAGATCTTAGGAAATTTGTTTTAGATCTTAGAGTCATCTTGATCAATTGCCTGGCCCCGTGCTGAGGGGTCAAAGCCTGCTGTGCCTTCGGAGATGAGGCGCTGGCTTTTTCTACAGTTCGCTTCACTGCCTCCCTCCGTGCCTGACCCAGTTTCAGGGGCTTGTGTTAGAGGAGACAAGTGCTCATGCTGAAAGGACCCGCCAGGAGCTGAGGGCCAGAATCCCCGGTGTGGAGGGGATCGTGAGTGCACCTTGGATTCACAGGTCCCGGGGAGTGGGTGCGGTCAGTACGGACGAGCAGGTCATGTTGCTTTGCAGAAGGGTAATCTATTGCTAGCATTACTTACTGAGGAATAGTCTCTTATTGTCACTATTTATTTTGTTCAAATTGCTGCAGATCTTGTACAGAAAAATCTTCCAAGTTGAGGCTCCTGTGTCATTCTGGCATCTCCTCACATTTGAATACTTATTTTGAGGCGCTGGTCCCACCTCATTCTGTACTTTACCTGTGTCATTGCAGACTCAGCCATATTTTCCAAGAAGCCCTGGTTCCTTTTAGTGGAGAAATCCTTGCTATTCTGAACCCTTGGCATGAGCGAGCACTAGGAAGCACATGTGTGTGTATATATCCATCCATCCATGCATCCATCCATCCATCCATCCATGTGTTCACATAGGTATCTCCAGTTCCAGTGCCATGCCACGGAGTGTATTCTAGTTTCCCCTTCCTCACATTTGTACCTCCCTTCTCTGACAGTAAGAAGCCTGGCTTATTTTCTGTTCGGGTTTCTCTCGATCCTGCTTGTAACTGGTACCCTGGCATTGCTGAGCTCCTGTTCCACAAGGTCACCTTCCTTGCTAAGGCTTCCGCTCTGCTGCATCCCTGCCTCCTTGCGTAGGCCCCTGCCCTGCTGTACTGTTGGCGAGCCTGGGTCCTCTGAAGGTTGGGAGTTCTAGCTTTTCTATGTGGACTCTTAGGGCAGCTGGTCAGTGGCCCTGGGCACACAAGAACTTAAGCTCTACAAGTGTGTGAAATGCCATAGCGTTTCTGTTTCGGTATCTTTCTTACTGGCTTGCTCTCTCTTGCAAGCACATTGAGAAAGAAGAAAAAAATCTCTGTCTTTCTGTCCTGTGCATCTGAGGCACCTGTGGATGACAGCGAGGCCTCTTCTTGGCGAGAGAGAGCTCAGTCTTCCTGTGAGGATTTTTTCCTTTTCAGTATGACTCCTCAGGAGCTTCCCATTCTAACCATTCCTGTCCGCATGCTGCTCCTCAAACACGCCTGCTTCCTGGACTTGGCAGCCGTGTCGTTTTCCTCTTCTCCAGGGCCACAGTATCTTCAGGGCCTTTCCTTGCTTGTCTCAGCGAGCAGGAGGCCTACCTTTCAGCGCCTGAGCTTACGCTGTTCAGTGTTGCCCACTTCCGCTTTGGGTGCATGATCATGGCTGTGCTGTGCGGGTCCTGCTTCTTTCCACGCATCGGTAGGCAGGTGATCCTTTTCAGAGTGCCTTGTTAACTGTTACAGATGCTGAGTCTATTTGGCTTTGATGCGAAGACTTACTTGGTTCACATATTCTTTTTGCTCAGATTATTTACATATGGTCTAAAATTACCCCTTCTAAGTGTCCCATTCTGTGAATTCTAAGACGTGCAGATCTGCGGAATTAACACTACAGTCAAGACAGAAAACAGTTCCATCACTGCCCAGAATTCTCTCACACCCCTTTTTGGTCACCATTTCTCCTTGTCCTGTGGCCCTGCCAGCGACTGGTTTGTTTGTGTCCTTGTGGATTTGCACTTTCTGGAGTGTTAAGTGGACTCTTTCTGAGCCTGACTTCATTTCTGTTAGCATCTGCATGTGAAATTCTTCTGTGTGGCTCAGTGTTGCAGAGAATATGAATGTTTAATTTCTCCACATCCTCACTGGTATTAGCGTTTTATTAGGATTCTAGCCATTTTGATAGTATATGACCCTGTCTCGTTGTTGTTGCCATTGTTTGTTATATTTTGTTTTCTTTCTCTGATGACAAAGTGATGCTGAACATTTTTTTATGTTTGCTTGTGGTCATTCATGTACATATTCTTTTCTGAAGTATCTGTACAAATCTTTTACCCATTTTAATGGTTTATTTGCTTCATATTAGTGAATTATTAGTTGTTTATATAATGAGGAAAAAGTCCTTTACTATGTATATGTAAATTTTTTGCTTGTGCATACTCAGTTTTCTTAGTACTTTGTTGAACAATTTTAATGTTGATGAAATCCAGTGTATCAAATATTTATTTTATAATTTATGCTTTTGATTTCCTAACATTTTCATCTACCCCAGAGTTGTTTTTTTTTTTTTTTTTTTGAGACAAGGTTGCAGTATGTAGTTCAGGCTGGCCTTGAACTCACTGTATCCTAGACTGGCCTCGAGCTCACAACAGTCCTCTTGCCTCAGCCTCACAAGTGCTGGGATTATAGGGGCCCTCTGCCCCCCACGATTTCGCTTGTTCTTTTTTTTTTTAAATTGTGGTGAGAACCTTAACTTGAAATCCAGCTCTTAACATCTTTTAGATCACAGTATTGTTACATGTAGGCATGATACTGTGAAGCAGATCTCACTCCTTTATGTGTAAATGAAATGTTACGTTCATTGACCAGGAGTACAGTATTTCCCCTTCATTCTAGCCTCTGGCAACCACCATTCTGCTCTTTTGTCTATGAGTCTCTCTTTATTTTCCTTACAGAATTCTGATTTTGGCTTCCACATCTAGGTGTATGATCCATTTCAGAATTAATGTCTATATATGTTATGATGTGGGGGTGTCTTGTTACTTTTTTCTCGTTGCTGGGACAAAATACCTGATGCCCAAAGTGAAGGAAGGAGAGGTTTATTTAGCTTACAGTTTCTGTGGATTTCAGTCCATAATCAGTTGGCTCCAAGGCAGGGTGGCATGGCTCTGGGGCAGCATGTCAAGGCAGCAGCCAGAGCAAAAAAGGCAGCTGTTCATGGCGGCTGCCAGCGACAAGAGCAAACCGCGCCGAGAGAAAATACATGCCCACTTCCCGACCTTACATTGTATGTCGGCTCCACCCCTGGGTGGGTGCAGAGCTCACATCATCAATCCCAGCGCTAGACAAGGAGTCAATCACAAATGCTAGATTCAGCCACTCTCCTGACTACATGAGGCTTGGCGGGGGGCATCTATATACAAACCATAACAAGGGGTTAAATTCGTTTTTCCATGTGGGCCTCTTGTTGCAGAGCATTTGTTGCAAATACTACCTTTTCCTTACTGAGTTACTGTGGCAGACTAACTAATGGCCAGTTTGGAGCACCCAGCTGAGCTGAGTCAGCGTGGTGCTGGGTGCGGAGGGCCCACCTGAGGATTGTTTCCTACAGCATAAAAGGCTAACTGGAGGGAAAGATGGTGCTGTGTTGATTCTCCTGGAGAAGCTTCTCACGCTGGCTTCCTGATATGAACTCAGCTGTTCCCGTCGTCAGAGGAGCTCGGGGTCCTCGCTGTTGCTGAGGGTGGCTGTGGTTCTGTTCGGGGGAGCTCCGATCCCTACTTTGAGCATCGCTTCCTGGCTCCAGTGCAGACCCCTCAGCCTGCTGGCACAGATCTTTCACCCCGCTGGTGCAGACTTTCTAGCTTCCACCGCTGACCTTTGGGCTTTCCCCGTGCAGATTCCTGATACAGACTTGTGTGAGACATCGTCATGGGCTCTGGGCCTCCAACTGGACTCGTGCAGGACATTGACATGGGATCCAGGCCCTCGGCTGGATTCTTTGGGTCTCTAGTGTGTGGACAGATCTCTGCACTCTTTCGCATTTGACCCTTTGAATGAATATTATAAAATAATCCTATAAATTATGTGTCCTGTATTAAATCCTTTCCCTTGTAAACTCTAACAACAGCAGTTACCACGGCATCTTAAATTAGTTGTCTATATAAATGTGATTCTGTTTCTAGATCTTATAACCTGTCCTATTTGTATTTGTTTCTGGAGCATTATAATGAACCTTGCTATCTGGTGGTACCTATTTTCCAGAGTTGTCTTGGCTATTCCAGAGCCTGTGTGTGTTCATTGGGAATTTAGAATTAGCTTCCTATTTTATGAGCCCACTGAGACTGTACTGAATCCATAGATTGATTTGAGTCAGTTGACATAGATTGCAGTTGCCCAGTCTCTGAACAAGATATTTCTCTCCATTTAGTCAAATCTTTAATTCTCCTTGATAGCATTTAGTAATTTTTTGGTGTGTAAATTGTGCACCTATTTAGCTAGATTTCTTCCTAAATTGTTCGTGGTTTTTGATACTATAAATGAAACTATTTTAATTTTATTTTTTCAGTTATTCATAGCTAGAGTATAACTTTTTGTACATTTATGATGTTCTGTGACCTAATCGTTGATTGAATTAGCTTCACTAAGGCTCCGTGGGATATTTTTGTGTGTGCGTATCATGCCGAACGAGAGTGAATGAAGGCCGCAGGTCTTCTCCTTGCCCCAGTCTGTCTCCTGCTCTTTCTTCCTCAAAAGGAGCCTTTACCACACTGTTGACAGAAATGGTGAGGGGGTCATGCTTGCCTTGCTCTTGACCTTATGGGGGAAATGTTCAGGTTTTTAACCATTAATTACGATGTTAGCTTTAGGTTTTTCACAGATGCGCTTTAGCAAGCCAGGGAAATGCCCTGGTGATGACCCTTCCATCACGCGTGGAGATTGACTTGCGTCAAGTCCTTTTTCTGTGTCTATTGAGATGATCATATGGATTTTATCTTTTTTCTGTTAATATGTTGAGTTACATAGATTGACTTTAAAGTGCTAAATTAACCTTTTATTCCTGGGTTTGATTTGCTAGTAGTTTTTTGACTAATCTGACATGTATGCTCATGGGGACATCAGTTTGTAACTTACTAGTCTTACAGTGTCTTTAGTGTTGGTATCAGCTAACGTTGGTCTCATAAAATGAGTTGGAAAAGTTTTCTCTTCCTATGTATTCTGAGAGAATTTGACAGGATTAGTGGTGTTTTGTGTTTGATAAAATTTACTAGTGAAGGCATCTGGGCTTGGAGTATTCATTTAGAAGGTTTTTAGTTACAGTTTAAATTTCTTTAT
This sequence comes from Cuniculus paca, assembly GCA_004365215.1. Taxonomy (NCBI): domain Eukaryota; kingdom Metazoa; phylum Chordata; class Mammalia; order Rodentia; family Cuniculidae; genus Cuniculus; species Cuniculus paca. The sequence goes on from RJWT010011178.1 coordinate 17,015, forward strand.
TGATTTAGGGTGTGGCAGTTTTAAATGTGACTTAACAGATACCATAGATAGGCTGTTCAAACTTTGTTTATATCATGTCATTTTTGATAATTTTTTTTAAGCCAGAGAATTTGTATCTTCTAAGCTACAGACTTGGCATAAAGCTAGTCATACATTCCTTTATTTTCCTTTTAACCTAGGGTTTATAATGACTGTCACTGTTTTATTTCTATTATCAGTCTTCTGTGCACTCTACTTTTATTAGTCTAATAGATTTACCAATTTTACCAAGTTTTTCAAATAATAACTTTTGATCGTGTTCATTTTCTTTACTTTCGGTCTAATTATATCTTTTTACTTATTTTGAGTTAAATTTCCTTTTTATGTGTCCTTTATTCTCAGACTTAAGATATATATTAGTCAACTTTTTTTTCTTTTTTTTTTTTTTAACTATAACAAGTATCTGCAATGATCAACCTATAAATGGAAGAAAATTTGTTTTGGTTCATGGTTTTCTTTTACTTTTTTTCTTTTTAAAAATTTTATGGAAAAATAAAACAGTATTTCATAACAAAATAACAGGAGAATAGCAATAGTTATTGCATTGAGTATAGTATCTTTAAAGTAGTTACCCGGAGTAAAAGATATGGCCATAAAAATTCTCCAGATGATATTAGCACAAATCTTTCCTTTCAGTGAACTAAGAGAAACTATTAGTATACCTATCTTGTATTTTTTTTCCCCTTTGTCATTCCTTCCTTTTCCCTTTTCCCCCGTCCTAGTTTCCAATTGTATTAGGTGAATCATTTTCCTTATGCATTGCCTCTTAACATGAAATAATCTACTTTGTTCCTGGTAATACCCTTTTTTCTCCTTGAAGTCACTTTGTACAATAGCATTACAGCTATTCCTGCTTTTTGAAAATGTTTTCAAAAATGGAGTAGAAAACCTGTGTATGCTAATATGAGAGAGTTTTATTCTAAGGAGGGAGCAGACAATGAAACGGGAGACAGGAAGTATAATCTGAGGCACACAGCTCGGCAAGAAGACCCAAACATGTTGGGATTGGCGTTCTGTGAAGGAAGTGGTTTCCCTCATCTGTGATTCAAGGAGGGAGAAGGAGAGGCTGGCTTGAGATTCAGGTAGGTTTATATAGTTGGCCATCTCTAAAGTCTTTTTTTTTTTTAAGGTCTTTCGAAAATACAGCAAGGGGCACAGAATTTCTGGCATACCGGAGACCACTGATCAAATCAGTTGTTGGCTGATGATCATTCTGCTTAATCTCTTAATAATAATCTGGCTATGTGAATATTTTCAGGCTCTGGAACTGTAGTCCTTTTGTTAATGTCCTGAAAAAGATTTCTTTGTGTATTGTCTGATTTCCTGAAATAGTCTGCAGATTGAACCTGTTGTTCAGTGAGGTTTAGGGTATTGAAATGCATCTCCAAGATGTGGAATGCATTTTGCTGCAGATGGGTGTGATGTGAAGGAATCCTCAGTCAGGTACTGTAGCCCTACATATATAAAAACTTTAAACATAGAAGATCTTTTATTTGACAAGTTAAAAATTTGACAAGTTTTTTTTGGTTTGTTTTGATTTTTTTTTTTGATCTTTTTGAGACAGGTTTTTGCTATGTAGTTCAGGCTGACCTTGAACTCACTTTGTAGCCCAGGCTAGCCTGGAGCTCATGGTGATCCTCCTACCTCAGCCTGCTGAGTGCTGGGATTACAGGCATGTGCCACCAGGCCTGGTTATTTTCTTTCCTAATTAATATTATATCTCTGCTTTGATTCTATTTAAAAAGTGCTTGTGAATCTAGAAGGGAAATATCTTTGATTCAGGCCAGCATGGAAAATTATATCAGTAGACTCTTACGCATAAAAATACAGAGAATTGTCTTTAAAAGGAACCCTCTTTGAGCATGTTTAAGGAGACTTCAGTTTTGTTCTTACAGGAGAGTATCAGTGTTGCCTACTGCCTTGCTGTCCTACTGGTACAGGGCTAGGCATGTGACCTCCATCAGTCCCACAGACCTGATCCTCCAACTGTTTTGTGGAGTACCTTACTAAGAAATGCTTCTTTACACTGGGGTCTCTTAAGAGACTGAGATGTAATGCTGGTGCTACTGGCAACCTTCTTGCATCCTTCATCCTTCTCTGCAGGAGAGGGCTTCCCTGGTAGAGGAGTTGACATCAAGGAAAGCCGAACTGAGGCACATGTATGCACACGCATGCACAAATACATGCACACGTACATATAAGCATAACTCAGTAAATACTAGTTGAGCCCCTCAATCTGATCAGATTGATGGAATTACATTATTAAGTTACTTAAAAGAAGATATCCAAGAGCTGGGCATGGTGGTGCACTCCTGTAATCCCAGCACTTGGGAGACTGAGGCAGGAGGATCATTGCAAGTTCGAGACCAACCTGGGCTACAAAGTGAGCCCAAGGCCAGCCTGAACTGCATAATGAGACCTCATCTTAAAAAGACCAAAAAAAAAAAGATATCCAACTGAAGTTGGTTTTTAACTTTTTGCAACAAAAAGTGGCATTAGCAAATACATTGATTATGTTTTAGAGACTTAAATTATAATACAGTAAAAAGCCAAGTTTGGTACACACCTGTAATCCCAGCAACTCAGGAGGTTGAAGCAGGAAAATTACTAAGTTTGAGGCTAGTCTGGGCAATTTAGACCCTGTCTAAAAACAAAACAAAAACCCCCCAAAGCAATGGAGTAAAAAATCAAAGAAAAACAATGTGTATGTGTACTTATACATGTGTATGTTCATTTGTTAAATCTCAGTAATTGTTCCTTCTATTAACTTTGTTTGGGTGGAAATCTGGTGTTTCTATCTTTATTAGAAATTCTTCCCTAGAGTTTACTCTTTCTGTTTTCCTAAATTCGCTCCCTTCTTACCTTTAAGAATATGTTCCTGAGTTCAGAAGTTGGTGTGATATTCTACCAAGCTACCAAATTCTCTTTTCTACCTCTTTGGTCATTTCTGGTGTCAAAAGCACTGCCTTGCTCCTGAGATAGTTCTAGTTGAATTCTCCTGTGTTCTGTCTACTGGGTTTCCTCTAGGGGAAGCATACCTGCTTATTTTCCTTAGTAGATACCATGGCTGCTTTGTTGTTCCAGAGTCTAGTAGCGGTGGTTAGTGGCACATGGTGGCCATGCAGGAGAGGAGGGAGGGCACATGTCAGAAGTACGCATAGCTCTTTTTCTATCCTGTGATCTCTTAGGAAGTGTCCAAAGGCCCCAAGTCTGCCCTGCAGACTTCTGTATCTTGCTGTCCTGCAGCCAGAGCTAGGCCAGCATAGTGGGGAGCTCCTTGGCAGATAAGCATCATTTTATCTTTTCTTTTCTTTTTAATAGTTGAATTTGCTGGGCATGGTGGTGTACACCTGAAATCTCAGCACTTAGGAGGCTGAGGCAGGAGGATCGCCAGGAGTTTGAGGCCAACCTGGGCTACAAAGTGAGTTCAGGGCCTGCCTGAACTGCATATTGAAACCCTGTCTCAAAAAGACAAAAACAAACAAACAAATGAACAATAAATAGTTAAATCCAGCCACTCCCAAAAGGAGTTACATAGTTTTCCTTACTGGGTTCACTGAGAAATAGAAAGAGAGAGACAGGTCATGCTGTGTTAAGTTGTTACAAGCCTATTCTTGATCTGGTATGGTTTTAAGCCAAGACAGAGTTTGCAGTGGCCTGTGAACGGTGTATAATGGAAAGACAGGAGGTGAGATTCAAATGATTTAAAAGGTCAGTGGACATTGTCAAGGTGAAAGTCTCTGAATGGCAAGAATGGAGAAGTATTTTCTTTAGGAAAGAGAAACTCACAGAAGATTGATGAATAAGAGTAATGCAATCTGAGTTTTTATTTCTGGGGATTTATTAAGAGAATACCAGGGAATTTGTGGAGATAGAACCATACTTGTAAAAAGATAAACGAAGGATCAGGTGGCTGGTATGTCAGGAGTGGAAGCATAGTTGTAAGATTGTAAGCATGAATGGCCCAGAAGAAAGTAATAGTGATGCTGGAAGAAAGATAAGAATGGGAAAAGAGAATGCTTTGTGGGGAAGGATTAGGGTAGCTTCATGTTTTGAGTTGGTGTAGTGGCTTAGTGAGATGGAATTGTCTAGAGCAGTGATGGCGAACCTTGTAGAGCTCTCAATGATACAAACAGCTTGCTGTGGCACTTGTGCCCTAGGTTCGCCACCACTGGCCTAGAGAATATTGCACAGAGCTCAGGTATAAAGAAAAGAGCAGAATATAGCCAATAGTCCCAGCACCTCTGGAGGCCCAGGCAGAAAGATGGCAAGTTTGAGGTCAGGCTAGGCAACTTAGTGAGACTCTGTGTGGCCCCCTGCCCCCTTCTCCCCACAAAACAAACGAAGAGAGTAAAAGATTCCTCTCCTCCTATTTCTTCTTCCCGTTCTGACAAGGCCCCTGTAATGGTTGATACACTGTGTCAACTTTAGAAGTTTAGAAGTTTAAGTCAGCCAGCAGGGAGCCAGGGGCCCTCCTTTGTGAACATCCTCAGCCTGTGCAAGAGGAGGGGGCAGGGGTGGTGTGAGTGCTACGCCAGCCCTGGGGTGGGGGGTAGCCTGCTTATCATGTAAGGGAGGAAAAGAGGCTTGCTCTCCCCTGACTTTTTCTTTTGCTGCTTTTGCTGTGTTCTGCCACCTTGAAGTGTTGCCCCTGTGCCACGTCACCCTGCCTTGGAGCCAGCTGATCATGGACCGGAACCCCCTCACACTGAGCTAAATAAACCTTTCCTTCCTTAGTTTTGGGTGTTGGGTATTTTGTCTCAGCAACAAGAGAAAAGTAACCAAGACAGCCCCTAAGGCTGAAAGAAGCCACCCAAACGACTGCCCAGCCTCCCAGCTGAGAAGGTGCAGGGATTCCCTGAGTGTGAAGCAGCCTTCAGATGTGCTGGGGCAATCCCTGGCTGCAGAGTGGGCAGTGGTCTTCTGACGGAGCTTGCTGTACAGCCATGTTCAAGTTGCTTGATTTCTTAGTTCTTAATCACTTGAGTTGTAGGGTAGAGGTGGCAACCCCCTGTCATTTTCGCAAGCTGTTGTGTAGTTCCAGTGAGGAAATGAGTATAACACAATGTGACAGAGTAGAGGTCCACAGAACTCTCGGCATCACTGTGACTTCAGCAGGTGTAGTGGATTGGTAACTGGTGGTCAATGTAAACACCAGCTGAGCTGAATCAGCGTGGTGCTGAACGTGGATGGCCCACCTGAGGACAGTTGCCAACATAAAAAGGAGACCTGGAGAGGAAGAGTAGCATTGTGGGTTCTCCTAAGTGAATGCTATTGTTTGGAGCTGTTGGTTCTCCTGGAGGAGTTTGTCCTGCTGGCCTTCCTGATATGAACTCAGCTGTTATCAGAGGAGCTCAGGACTATATTGTTGCTGACGATGGCTGTGGTACTTTTCAGGGCAACCCTGGTCCTTATTTTGAGCGTCACTTCTTGGCTCCACTGCAGAACCCTCAACCAGTTACTGGCATGGATCCTTCACCTGCTGGCACAGACTTTCTAGCTTCCACCGCTGACCTTTAGGCCTTCCCAGCACAGATCCGTGAAATAGACTTTCATGAGTCATTGTTGTGGGCTCTGCACTCATGAAGGTTATTGCCATGGGATCCAGGCCCTTGGCTGGATTTTCTAGGCCTTTAGTGTTGTGGACAGATTTCCTGCGCTTTCTTGTGTTTGACTCCTTGGGTGACCATTATAAATAGTACTATAAGTTTGGTGTCTTGTATGTGATTGTTCTCTTCACTGCAGCAATGGGCAGTGGTCCTCTGAGTTGCCTGTGCTGTTGAGGCCTTTTTCTTGGGATGAGGGTGCCTCTGAGCTCTGTAAATACGTCTTTAAAATTCACGCTCAGGTGCAGTGTTTCTGTGGTGGGCTGCTGGGACCCAACTGCTCTGCAAGACGAGCAGGGAGCTTTGGCCTTGCCCTGGACCGCAGAAGGGCACGAGGGTCTGGGGAGTTGGAAGGTCCTTGTTGAAAATTGTTTGTAGCCAATATTGTGTATCGCATATTGCATAAGGGGAGAGATTCGGGGCATCCTTACTACATGAATTGGGTAGATACTTATCATTTCGACTGCATGGCATTTATCATGTTCATTTATTTAACAAATAGGTATTGAGCATCCATTGTGTGCTAGGTATTACTTTAAGAGCTGCGTATATAACTGAAAGCAGGTGGAAAATTTCCTGCTTTCAGGAAACTTGCATTCCACTGGGGAGGGTTTAATAATGTTAAATAAACTAGTAGCTGTAACATGCGCATTAAGTAGTAAACCCTGAAGAGGCAGAAAGGAAGAGAAATGAAGTGTGGGGACAGGGTTGAGATTTTAAATAGCGTGGCCCAAGAGACCTCCTCAAAGATGTGACTTTGAGTAAGCCCCGAAGGATGTGAGAGAACGCTGAAGATCTTGGGAACGTACAGTGTGTACCTGGCCCTCAAAGGAAGAGCAGAGAGGCAGCGGGGAGAATCATGGAGA
>RJWT010011179.1:0-23539 GCA_004365215.1 Cuniculus paca
ATTTCAATCTAGTTCATGAAATATTTTTTCAACTGCAAAATATGCATTTTTTAAATGAAAAAAAAATCAATCACTCCTTTATCCTTACTCCCAATCCAAAATCATCTTGTGCTTCATGGGGCCCAAATTGATGACAACTACTAAACTTCCTTAATTCTCACAGCATTCATGAGCACTTGAGTGCTCTCCATTCAATGTATGCTCATACTTTAACTAACTACCATGAATTAAATGCTTATAAATTCTATAGCAACTTTATAAAGGAGATACTATTATTACACTCATTCATAAAAGTCAAAGACAAGGCTTAGGATACTGAAGAAGCTTAACCTAAGATCATGCAGTTAATATGTGAGGAACCTGAATTCATACGCAGAGCTGTCTAATTTCATGAAGCAAGTTCTTTACCCCCATAGTATATAGCATGTCATAGTAGACAAGTGTTGACTTTATTCGGTGAAATGCAAAACCAAGACAATTTATTTGGAAAAGTGCTCTGAAGAAAGTCTCCAAATAAGCTATATTACATAGCAAAAGGATGCACTCATAATCCAGAAACAGTACTTGAATCATTTCAAGGCAAGTATAAGCAGCAAATTCTTGGAATAACTCTAGATGTAGTAGCCAGGAATAGCAAATCTCCTCTTTCTGTTCCATATCAGAGGATATGGGGTAGGGGGGCTTCACTACCTCTTGAATCATATACCCCAAAGATTATCCTTTATAATGATTTTTTCTATGATGGTATCGACTGCCAACAACTTCAGACTTCAGACTGAACCCTCGATCTATTAAGCTTTGTTGAAGAGCTCGGTCAAGTTAAACTGGTTTGGAGAAAGGGAAAGGTCCGTAATTGCAGTGTATAGCTGCTTGGAAATGACAAGAGCGTGCAAATGAGAAAAACTGGCAATGCATGTGACTCTTTGGAGCACTGACCAGTCCTCATGGGTTTTCTCTTCAAAGGACACAACCACAACTGTAGAAAAGGACCCAAACACAACATCCGCAACAGAATTGAAATTGTCCTAAAACTTGGCTTCCTGACTACTGGGATGTAGGCACCACATTTTATCCCATTTCACAGCACCCCCTAAAAGGATATTTATGTCCCACAGTTTTGCAGTTTGTGAGGTTCTTTCATGTTCTTTAAAATGTGAGAGAAATAAATTAGGAGATTCTGTAGTTAACTCCCTGGCACTTGTTTTGTACAAAAGCAGCTATGAATTTCTCTAAAAGGTCAGTTAAAACCATTTCACTCTATGCTTTAGCATGACAACTTGGGGATACATCTATGACGTGGTCCTAAATCTTTATCTTGGTTGTTTATGTCTACTATTTTAATTGACACTGAATAAACAATTTGACCATGATAAATACTTGAGACCACCCAGTCACTGTCTTCTTCCCAATGTAGTGTATACAATCACACACATCCATTGTATATAAATGGTGGTAAGCTTTCATGGCCAAAGAGACACTGCCTCTGTGTTGTCTGCATGAATGCTTCCAAGCAGTGCCTCTTTCCTAAGGACATATGAGTATCCTGGGTTTGTATGGCCACACTGAGATCTTTTTAAGGGTCTAGTAGCTTGCCATGTTGTTCTGTAGCAGCTGATAGTCCTCAGTATCTCTCAGTGTAATCTTCAGGCCATTTGCTAAGCTTCAGTTTTTTAGAGCCTGTCTACAAGATAGCTGAACTCTACCATGCCCCTAATTTATCCACCAATGCATCTTTAAACCTCTTGGTCCCTATTACAATTATAGTTCTTTGAAAAAAATAGCTTAAATTTAGAGTTTGGGTGAAACTAATTTCACTATTGCTAATTGAAACAAGAATAAGGGTACAGACCAAAGTAATCCTATGTATGTTTACATATGGAACAAATAAGAAAGGCCTCTGGTTCAGAGTTGGTTCAAATGCTGTTAGGATGCTTCACATCAAGTGGGAAAAAAACAAGTCTCACCCTTTATTAGAGAAGTATAAATACCAGGGACTCACTTAAGGTCAGGCTGTTGGCACAAACATAACCAACTTATGATACTAAGGTCTGTTTGTGAATCCTTGAAAGCCAGAAAGATTGGGCTGTTTCTGAATCCATTTCCATAATACCCTACACTCCTATGCTCCCAGTGGCACAAACTGCCAGTGTCAAAGCAAATCTCTGCACATCTCCTTAAGAGGAGCAACTATTATTTTAACACCAAGCAAATAAAAAGCCACCAGGTAAGTACAGATGGACCTCAACTTACAATGGTTTCATTTGAGAATTTTTTTGACTTAATGATGACGTGAAAGTGATAATGCCTAATTAGAAATCAATTTGAATTTTGATCTTTTCATGGGCTGACACCATTCTACTTGGAATGTGCACAGAATGCCTTCCTCACAGAGGCAGGAAACAAATCCCAGGATGACTTTTCAGCTACTATTAGCTGTCCATGCTAGAAGCAACCAAGAAAGGTGGCTGTCCTACAAAAACACCCTTTCAAGGTTCCTTCCCTGTAGAGCCTACTTCCCTCCCAAAACTGAAATGTTGGCAAGAATATGTTTGAAGGATATCATGTCTGACTACCTACTTGTGACCAACTCTGGATGTTAAGTATTTTATTGTCATCATCAACACAGGCTAATAAATGGCCAGGCAATCTTACCAACATTTCAGTGCACATTACAAGTAGGAAAAGCATCATCAGGAAGAGAATCTTGGCAATTTAATGGACTCCACCAGCATCCCATAAATGAGACTAATAAAAGAGTGTTTGTGAAAGAGGCTGGCACAAAATGGTCTCTTGACAGATCAGAGGTCCTCTTATTTCTTAGACATCAAGGAAAATAACAAAAGAGTCTCAGATGGTAATTTGTTCACTGAATTAAGTAAATACTCAAAAAGAAATAACTCCTTGATAAATATTATAGGACCAAGAAAATAAAAACAATAATCTAAAATGTAACCCCCTACTTTCAGTCACTCTCAAACTATCGTGAGTCCTTAAATAGCTTTTATCACAATCTGAAATCATTTATTTTATTCACTGGTGTGACCACAGAACCTAGAAGAGTGTCTGCCTGCAATATGGTATGTGCTCAATTAATGTACGTTGAATAAATACATAAAAATAAATAAATACATAGGTACATACAAAGCTGGGTGAGTTTATAAACTAAAATGATCACTAAAATAAACTATGAAGAAAATCCTATGGTACAATGGAAAGTTCAGAACATGAATTGAACGGACTTCTTTATAATAAAGCCACACTTTGATTATGTGATCTTGGGTGAGTTCTTTCATGTCTCTTTGATGCATTTTTCATTCGTAAAATAATAATATCTCACTAGGTTGCTATGAAGATTAAATAATCTAATATACACAAAAAGTACATAAATCATTGACACCACGAAAATATTACCACCACCATGACAATAAAAATAAGGACAGTGATAATGGTATTATTGTGTACTTAACAGCCAAGATTAGCATGACCGATTCCATTGGTAAGTAGACTTTCATTCAGAGTCCTACTTTTCTAAGCAATTCTTTAATAAACTAGGTGCTTTCTGATCTCAGAACATGTACTTATCTTTCCTGCTACCAGTTCAGGCAATGTGTGCAAAGACAATTTTAACATCTTCTGCCTATTTCTTACTCATCCATGAAAAACAAATGTAGAGACTGCTTTCTTCCAGATTTCTTCTGAGATGTTCTTCCTCCATCTTCTCAATTCCCACATCCTGTCTAAATCGAATCTTTCTTATCTGTAATCAGGTAACAACCTACATACATTTTACTGATAGCCATCTGACCTATGCCATGAACTGTGTCCTCCTTTTGATTATCAATTGTACTTAGAACAATGTCTGATGCAAAGTAAGAATTCAGTAAATGTAGCCTGAATTAATTATAGTGAATGAGACTTAGGAAGGCTGACATTTCCATAGGTCAACACTGAAAAAATTTCCTGTACTGAGGCAAGTTAATAGTTAATTGTTTGAATGTATTCTAAAGACTGATTCACAGACCTTCAGGAATGTGTGTCCCTGAAGGGGTTAGAAAAATGTCAAGCTGTGCTTGACTGTTTATCTATTAAATGATATTTTTTCCTTTTATTTTCTTCGTATGTCTCCTCTAGCAATAAACAGGGTCTCTCTTATCATGGCACAGATACAGCAAAAACCACAATCTCCACACATTCCTCCTACAATGAGAACTGTACACATTTTCCAAAAGTGAAAGGGAAAAAAATAAGTTAGACGTAAAACACTGAAGTCATCAGCATTTTTTTAAAGATTTCAAAGATCCCTATAGAAATCGACATTTGTGAAATCACTTTGAACTCTGGCATTCAACAACTTTCTGAGTGTTCCATACAATGAATAGTTTCACATCCATAAAATCAGAAATATCTTTCTGGGATTATTTCGTATCAGAATGCAGTAACGTTCATAAATGTCTCTGTGAAGTTTGAATGGAATAAAGTTCAGCTATAAAACACTGAATATGCAACAGGCAGAACTTCTGCACCAAGTTTAAGTACTGACTCTATCTAATAGGGTTCCCTTTACAGAATACAAGAAGAAACATTTTAAAAATCTACAAATACGATTCAACCATCAAAGGCCTTTTTTTATTCTCACTACAGATCAGGCTGAGGCGAATGACCTTCACAATCACTACACCCAAAGTATATTCATAGAAAGCTCTTAGAACCCTGTCCCCAAAGGGCATTTAAAAGCCACTCCTTATTTGGCTATTCCGGTCAGTAGTTGACAGATATTCTGCAGCTGCTTCATCAGCTGCCTGTCATACAGAATGAGGTCTTTTTCTTTGGCAACCAAGGAAGCAGGTTCCATTCATCTGTCCAAAGCTGTTTGTGTACCTCATCTTCAGCCCAGTCTCAGTTCTACCATTGAGTCTTTGGACCTGGGGTGGAGCAAACATATTAGCACAGCTCTGAGCGTGTTTTAAGAGTGCAGTTTGAGCTTATAGGTTCAGAGTATCTCTTTCCTAGAAATGGTCACAGAAGTTAACGGGAGAATCTTTTTCTTTTCATGATTCTACAAGGCTGACAGGACCATATCTATAAGGGTTCTAAAGAAAACCACAGAATGGCATCTAAAGCTCACTCTCATTTCACTCAGCTTCCTGCTGAAATATCTCCATCACATCCAGCCTTTCCCTGACCACCCTAATTAAAGCAGTCCTCCCTGTTATTCTGTGCACTCTCATCCTAGTTTATTTTTAATAACGTTTATTAATCATTATCATATTTACTCATTCACATTTGTCTCTCCTCACTGGAATGGAAGCAGATACTTTGTTTCACTCATTGCTGCATGTTCAAGAGCTAAAATTCCTACTGACATCTCTTGATGTTTAAGAAACATCTGTTGGCTTTAGCAAAAATGAAGAATGAACAACAAAGGTAAGAAGTTATTGACAAGTGGTGTAAAGGAAGACTAGAGAAACCCAGCTTGTAGTGAGCCCTTTTCCAAACCTGACATGCAGTCACATAGCTCTGCTTCCGTTCATGTTATTTATTCTGTACATATCCCAGCTCTGCAGAGGCATCTGTCCTTAAAGATCCAGTGCCAGTGTCACCTGCCCTCTGGAGCTGCCATAGACTTTGCAGTGCAGAATTGATCACACCCTTCTCTATGTTATAACTCCACTTTAAATTTACCACCATAAACTCTTTTTAACTAGTCCCTCCCATCCCTCTCATCAAACGCACCTGTTTGCCTTCTACATAACATAAGTGTTTTCTAAAGACATGGCCTGATATTCTGCAGTCACACAACATGCGATGATTGGGTGCAAACTGTTTAAGGCACATAGGATTCTTCAGTGACCAAAATATACGGTTTCCTAGCTTCATTGAAAGTACATTCTAATAAACATATGCTAAGTACTTGTTTCAAGAATGGATTTCCTCAATAATGCATCCACAAACCCAGCATTTTATTGTTCTTATCAGATCACGTGGATAAGGAGAAAGATAAATCTTCCTTTTTAAAGAGTTCCTTTTAAAGGGCTCCCAAGGTTAGGTTGAGAAACTCAACTTTCAGTTAACAAGTTAACTGTATATACAAAGTTTGGTGTGATACTTTATAAAGAAGTCATTGAAAGAAGATGGGTCCTGAAGATCAAGGAAACTCATTTATTCAAGAAGTTAGAGTGTCTTTTCTTTCCTAGATGGCCTCCACACTTTGTGACTTGCTCTTTTTTTCATGAATACTCCCTTGCCTTACAAATAAAATGTCAGAATTCTCTGTATTTCAAATAAGAAATAGTTCATATGCCAAGTAAAGAGTCAGAAAGATTGAAAGCAGGTCTCCCATATGATATAGAATTATGAGCAGCATAATAATATTAAAAAGATTCCACAATTTTAACAGGTTTCTGCTACAAAAAAAAAAGGAGACTAGGAATTAATGCTTTACTCGATATCTATTCCCACATTCACTAAAAAAGCAATGAATTCATGTTTTTTTTCATGTTTCTGCAAGGCTAACAGGACCATATCTATAAGGATTCTAAGGAAAACTACAGAATGTCAGCCAAAGCTCACTCTCATTTCACTCAGGTTTCTGCTGAAATATCTTCATCACATGCATTCATTTCCAAACATTTGAAATATGTAGGCTAAACATTGCAAAAGAATTTTAAGACCAGAGAAGACATTGTCTCATACATCCTTTTAACTAAATGATCACACCTTCCTGAAACATCGTTCTGAGTTGACATTCAGCTTCTCTGTGACTTCTTTAGGGAAGATGATTCACTGTTCATTTGTTTTCAATTGCATTCACATGTCCCTGAAGATCTCGCACAGCTGATGCACAGATATCTGCAATGACTTACACCAATCTGAAAAAAAGAGGAAAACAATCTTTGAAAGTCTGACTTTCAGATGTTTTTCTCTGATGAGAATATTCACTGGTGGGAGCTGTGCAAGTCAGAACCAATGCCTCAGCTTGGTGCTACCTACTATCTTTCACAATCACAAGAAGAATTAACTGGGGATTGAGTCAACCTGTGTAATGTTTTCAGAGAAGTAAAAAAATAACTTTCTTCCTATTTTTCAAGCTTCCTATTTTTCAACCTTCATGTCCCCTGGAATCTTTTTAATAGCACTGCTTAAAAATTCAGTCTGTAACCTGCCCTCGGCTCAAGAATCATTAAAGAATTTATAAGCTGTTTTCTCTCCTTTCTCTGTAGCTGCTGCCAGGGGAAGCAAAATCTAGGCATTTGCAGCTCAACACCAGTGAGTCCCTGGCTAATGTTATCAATGAGAAGTAACAGTCGCAGTCACCTCTGGCACAGACATTAGGTGGGCCATGGTACTCAGCCCTTGCTAATGCACCAGCCTGCCCCTTTTTCACTGAGCCAGTGCTATTTGGGGGTTAGGGGTAGAGACTACCAGGCCTGGGTACCAGTTCAGACAAAGCCAATTCTGCTGACTGCCAAGACCTCTTTGGAAAGCTCAGGAGGACAGACTGTCTCAGAAGGCTTCAGATATTTCCTGCTGGTGATGTCCAAGTGATGATGGCAATGACATGCAATGCCCAACTGACGCCCTTGGGGTAGCATATAACCCTGTCAAGGCAGCTGAAACGAATGTCCCAATTTAATCATCAAATGCTAAGGGTGGCATATGGGAGCTCATAAATCATGAAAAATAAAGATTTTCTTCCTGAGTTCCTCAGAGCATTTCTAATAACAGAACTTTAGCCAAGCCTACGGAAAGCAAAAGAATTCTCTTTAGTCACCTACTTGGGATGACAAATTTGAGTCTTGGGAAAGATTCAATAGCACACTTACCACAGCTGTGGGGCCAGTCACTGTCTGTTCTTCGAGGTCACCCTCTACCTCACCTTCCCAACCATCTGTTGTTAGGAAAGAATTTCTCAACTGGGGACTGGAGGTGGGGGTGGCAACTGTGGTCTGTCTTTTAGGTTCTCTTATTCCTTTTGTGTTGCCAAGGTTTTGTACTCCATCTTCATGTAAAATTTATCAAATAATTCTGTTGAAAAATAGAGGATACTTGGAAACTTGGAAAATAAAAGTAAGACAGAGCTGTTTGCTCTTCTCTGACAAAAAATAAAAGCATATGCATTAAACTGTGTGTGCCAACAATAAACACATTGGCCTGAACAAACTCTCAATTTTCTCCAGGCTGCTAATGCTTTTGTCTGATTTCTACTCTTCATTGGATTGCTTGGCTATAAGAATACCAATCCAGAGAGCTGAGGCTATTCCATCCTGAAGTATATTTTTTAGTAGAATAGAAAAGGGAGTCTGGATGGCCCCCTGACGTACAGTCAAGGGTTGCCGGAGGCTGGCCATATTTCAAAGAAAAGTATATGAATAGTCTTACAGTACTAACATCACACTTTGGCACAAAAAAAATTTACGGCATAATGTTACGTGTGACAAGTGAATGACCTGCATCAACCAGACCATCTAGACCCTGAACCTTAGTTATCCATTGTTGTGTTTTATTCTTTGCTTACTTCATGCATACTGCTCTTAACTGAACAAAAGAAAAAAAAGAAACTGCAAATCCACCGAAAGTATGAATTAAGCCTTCTGCTCCTTTTGTCTCTAATAGCAAAGTGTGATTAAGAAGTCCCTCAGTGACACCCACCAGAAGACACTGGGACTCAGGAAAGGAAAATCTCTTCTATGTGAGTTGAGGTGTAGACTCAGAAACAAGGACAAAAAGAGAAATGAAGACAGAGACTAATGATACAGTCTCTTAAATAACGAGATTCTGGGATTTCTTCCTTTCTACAGCTATCTCAAAACGTGCCTGGATACTCTTTGGCAAAGACATCAAAACCCACTTCCTTTCTCTCTTAAACAGAGAAGTAAACTCCATTTTCCAGCCTCCCCTGCAGTTATAAGTGACCACATGACAGAAAATTGAAACAATGAAATGTTAGCGGGAGTGACACATCAGGAGAAGCTAAAGGTGACACCTACCTTAGTGCAGGGCTGGAGCAAGACTAGTCCTCCAGAACAGAGTGCCCACTGAGGACAAGCCATGTGAACAAGCTGCTCCAGTCCTGAAAACACCGAGCCCTTAGGTTGCCATGCCCCATGCATGCAGATTGCTAGGCAATGAAGGGTCACGTGATACTAACTTGCAGAATGTGTAAATCAATGCACTGCGTTGGTTAAGCAGTTCCTTTCCTTCCATCAGAAGACAGGGCTCCATCTGATCACAGCTTTTTGAGTCTGATCTTTATTTCTTCACCTACTCGCCACCCCTCCCGGTTCCCAGGAAGTTCAAGAACTGCACAGGCCACGGCAGTGACACACTTACAGTCCTCGCTAATCTCTCTCTTCTCTCCCTCCTCTCTCTCTCCATCAGACAAATAGGGAAGATTCTATGGCTGTAAAAGAGGTCAGAACACTGAGACAGAAGAAAGTTGGCTTCTGAATTACCACTGGAATGCTTACCACAAAATGCCCAAAATTTTCATGACCAAGAAATAACTACCCATCACATTAAGTCTTGGCTATGAAAAATATAGATCAACCATATCGATTCAAGAATAATAACTTTCTAAAAAATAAATTAAGGTTTTTTGGTAAAGAAAATGTGAAATGGTTTTATCAGAAATTTTTATCAAGCATTCAAAGTATAAGTAATTTCAACCTTTGCCTTCCCTTTATTACAGGTAATCAAAAAATGGGGAAGGATGGTGCCCCCATCATATTTTGTGAAGCTACTATAAACATCAGTGGCAACATCTGACAAGGGAATATGAGGAAGAAAAGAAAAAAAAGAAAAGAAAAGAAGCCATTAGCCAGTCTCTTCCAGGAACAGAGCCAGAAAAATTCCAAACAAATTTGACAACTGAATCCAAATGTAGAAAGGGTAGTACATTAGAACCAAGTTGGGTGTGTTTTAGGAATGTGTCCTCTATTGCAATATGTAGAAAGCAAAATATATAGGTACATCTACAGGAAGTTGGAGGTTGGGGAAAAAGGCCTCTGGGAATTCTGATTGCTTCAAAATATTTTTGCTGAATTAGATTAAAATGTTATTGTGTGGAAGATGGAGATACAAGAGCAAAGTCTGGAAGTTTAAAGAGAAATGGGAGAATAAAAGAAATACAGCATGGTTTTGTTGAGGGTCATTTGAGGTTCATGGTCATGAATTTAAAGATCACTTAGTAAAGGCTCTGGCTATAGCAATAAAGAAAAACATCACCGAAGGATGAGGAAGGAAGAAAACTATAAACCACACACTACTTATAGATGATAGGAAGGTTCCTATAGAAAACCCAAAAGATAACACAGCAACAATATATAAGTCATTTGGGTTTCTTAACTATCTCCATCGTCTTATTGCAAGCAGAGGAATCCTCTTTAAAGGTAGAACTCACTTTGAGAAGGGAAACATATAAGCCAAAAAGTACAGTCCACATCTCTGACACAATTGTCCTAGAGAAATTACTATATACAGAGTTCACTGAAAAAAGTATAAACACTTCAGAAAACTAGTATGATGTTTTTTCAACAGATGATGTTACCCTCTTATATAAGGGGAACCTTGGAGGATGTCATATATCGCAGAAAATCTACTACACTGCCAAGACTTAGAGAGAAAATTGAAAATTCACATGCAGCAATCTTAATGACCAAGGTTACTCAAGCAGCAGTTCGTCATACTAATAAACGTGTGGAAGCTAATAACTACCACTTTGAGCATCTCTTGTAGTTGTAGAGGCCAAAGGTAACTGGTATTAATCTCGTGATGTCTCAATAAATTTAGTATTAAAATATTTATACAAAGTTTTTCTTTTCCTAAAGTGCGTACACATTTTTTGTCAGACTCTATATGTAGCTTTTACTGGCTTCCTGCATCGGTAGCCAAGTCTCTCTGTTACCCCTAAGGCCCATCATACCCCCTGCTCATCTTCATGCTCTGCTTTGTGCTGAAATCCTACATTAATGTATTACTTAATATATTAGAGTTTATTTATCCTCCATATGTTTGTCTTAAATTTTATCGTTGAGTGCTTCTGTTTGAGAAATACTGAACACCTAAGTATGGGTCGGGGAGATACACATACTGGTATCTAAAATTTAGCTGGAAATGAAAGTAACAGTTTTGAGTGTCAGGACTGAGTACGAGGAAAGATAAGGCAGAGAAAAGACCGAAAATTACGCTCTGGGAGCAAGATTTAAAATGCGCTTAGAAATGAATTAGAAGATGACCAAGAGTTCCAGTCACAAAAGGAGAATTGTGAGTGCAGTTGAAGATGTCACCTGAACTCCCAGTTAATAAAGCAGAGTCATTTTAACAATGTCTCCCAGCCATCTCAGGAACCTGAGCCTTTCCTCTCCACAGCTCAAACCTGGAGGGAACCCCCTGATCTGTGAGTAGGCTGGCTACACAAAGACCAAGGGCTGGGCTCAGCAATGTGCCAAATGCGTACACCCAGGGAGCTGTGCTTGAGGACCCGCTGCAGGGCTGGCTCCATGCCAGGAGTTTGGGTTTCATTTGTTGGCTGCAAATGTGTGCCACTTCCCAACGGAATGCGGCTGATCTTTGACCTCCCCTTAACGCAAAGCCCAGGTACCACTCGTGAAGTCTCATAGTACATTTCTGTGGATATTTGGACTCACAAATGTAGACACACAGGTCAGCTGTATAAGGTTTAAAGGGACTCAGCAGAGTTAGGCTATTCATTTTGCACAGGAAGCTGAGTCTGAAGAATTGCTCATTTGGCCAAGGTTGCACAGCAGTTTAACAGTGCTTCAGCAAATAGACTTTGGACTTCCAATTTAGAGTGTCCAGGAATCTTAAGCTGTGTACCTAGACAAGCCCATTCAACAGACTGTTCCAGTTAATGGCTCTCCAAAGTGAAATAAGCGTACATTCATATCAGTGGATATTTGTAACATAAATGAGATAATCAATGCTGGCATTTGGCATAACAGCCTGCATGTAGGGATTTGGCTTTCATCAAAACAAAGTCTTACATACAATTCAGTACTCTTTCTATGCAGCCATAATCCCTCCCTTACGCGGAGTTAAAAATGAACTTACAGAGGCACTGCTTGGGGACAAACCATCACTACAGTTCACAGTGTATTCATGCACTGGTGTAATGACATCACTGGATCGTGATTTAGCAGACACCAAGCTGGGCGCTGAGGTACCACTGCTAAACACGACCTGCTTTATCTCCCTGGTGGTGATGGAGGACAGGGTGTGCTGACCTTGGTTATGGTAGCCAGGAGCATGGTGTGAGGAGGTACAGGGAGAGACCAAAGGCAGGAAGATGGAATAGGAAATTCTTGCCATAGCATAGGTATGGGGTAACAAAGTTCTGCATGACCTTGAAGGGAATGGAAATTAAGTAAAGGACAAATGAATAAGGCAGGAACATGGAACTTACCCTTGACATATTATTATAATTTTTCTAATTTGCTCATGAAATATTTGTTTTTATGCATTTATGGCAAGCACTTTACCTCTACAATTCTGAAACAGGGCTCACTCAATACTCCAAATTCAAGGGAAGTCTACTTCCTGCTAGTCCAGAGGACAGGATCTGTGAAGGAAGCACAGCAGGCCTCTCTGGTCCAGTCTCACACTGGGAAGGCCAAAAATGATCAAATAATCTGGGAAGGCCCAAAATGACCAAATAACTAATGCCAGGGCCACAAAAATGGAGACTTCTCAGCCAGGTCTCAGATGACAGCACAGCAGAGAGACAGCAACAAAGTAAGGTGGGCAGAGCTAAGCAAACAGACAAATGTTTACATTTTGCGGGAATATGCACTCAGTGTGGAATTCTGTTCTCCATTAGAACTCACACTTGGCACACTGGTTCAGCTAAGACAAATTCATGCTCCTCAGCAGACATGACTGAAGCACTGTGGCACTAAAGGCATCAGGCAGAAGTGCTTGCTGGCCCATCAAGAGTCTGCTGCTCTGCTCATCTGGGCCTAATGATGGCCTTGCCTTCCTGCAGTCCTGCTCTTCTCCCCTAGAAAAGGAGACTGGTTAGCAACTTCCAGAAACTCAATCAAACACCAAAGTTTGCCAACATTAAACTCTGTTTGACAACAAAATGGACCGTAAACTTTCAGGACCTAGAACAAAACTTCAATTCAAACCCCCTCCTACAGGTTCTGTGAACACAAAGACTGCACAGTGTATTCAGCCCTAAAAATCTCAAATTATTTTTGTTAAAAAAAAAAAAGTTGCCTGGGAGAAAGTTTCATCTTATGTATGGAAAAAGTAAGCTAAGAGGCATCCTAGCTTTTGTCCTCTCTACTCTCACTCCTCACTCCTCTGCATTGCCAGGAGAAGGTCCCAACTCACCTTGAAGCCCAGGTAGATGTTAGCGAAGTGGGAAGCTTTTTCCCCAGGCTTTCAAATTAGGATCCAGCATGAGACCCACATGACCTTTCCTGTTATCTGGCAGCCGATCACCTTCTAAGAGGTCCCTAAAGACATAATGCAAATTAAATCAGTGCAAAGCACCAGTCTAGAAGCCTGGGATCTGTGTCTGGCTCAGGCTCCTCAGTATTTTCTATGTGACCTCAGTAAGTCACTTCATGTGATATTTATTGTGGGACAACTCAGTATGTGGATATAGGTCCCTTTTGACTCTAAAATTGTGTTCAGAAGTGACACTGATAGGACAACTTTTCATTCAAATCAGAAAAGACATACTAATACAAGGGAAAGCTATTTGAGATGGAGTGGCATCTGGCAGAACTGCACCAAGAAACCTGGTCCCATGACTGCTGGAGTCCTCAGCACCACTCCCACATACTGGGATCTTTCAGGAGGTCTCCACTGGCCCATTGCAACTTCAGCCCAGTAAGAGAAAGTGATAAGGAGGCAGTGCCTTTCCTCCATTCTCCAGCTGCTACTCACCCATACTTTCCCTCGCCACACACACCCATCCTGGGCTCCCTGCACTCTTAGCTTGGCTGCACAGCAGAGAGACTGAGAGCCCAGGTCTGGTCTCAAATAGCGTGGACTGAAGTTACAATTTCATAATCTAACGTGCGACTCTGGGCAATTTACTTAAGCCCTCCAAACAATTTAAAACACAAGCCATAGTGAAAGTGTATTTAACACAGGACATACGCTAGTACATTCACCACACACATACCTACCCGCAAGTACAAACACACATGTAGACTCATGTAAAATTGAAAAGTTTAATCATTTACCAGTCCAATTACTTAAATATAGGATGATCAAAAATTGCATATTTTTTATTAATTTTTATAAGACACTAGGTAATATAAAAGCAACAATTTTGTCAAATTTTTGCAATACAAGAACTGACAGGTTGAAATGACACCTGCCAAGCAACTCTAGGGATAGTGAGCATGTAAGCAAACTGCCCAAGTGACACTCAGGGTAAATTGTTAAGTGGTTAATAAACAATATTTATATTTTATATGTTCTAAATACTATTTATTTCATTGACTCCATTCTGTATAAATGTTTGCACGTGCTAGCTATGATCCAAATCAATATCAAGGCACACAAATGATTTGAGACTCACAAAGAAAGAAAGAAAGAAAGAAAGAAAGAAAGAAAGAGAAAGAAAGAAAGAAAGAAAGAAAAAGAAAGAAAGAAAGAAAGTAAAAAGAAACTGTTGCAGACTTTAGTTTTCACATCTGTAAAATGAGGATAAAAATAATATTATCTTTTTCATTGAGTTGTTATGAAGACTAAAATTATCAAAATACAGGCTTTGGCTTGGAACATAGTAAGTACTCAGTGAATAGTAGATGTTATTACTATTCAAGGAAGGGCATTGGTAAGAAATAAATCTCCTCATACCTCACGTTGAAGAGGGAAACTTCCAGCAATCTTACCTCTCCTGAACCTAGGCATGAATTAATTGGTCTTCTCATTGGGCATACATACCACACCATCAAATAAATCTGATTCTAAACTTTGGTTATGAACGCTGTGAGGATGGATACTTGGCACTACAACAGCAGCTATCTTGCCACCACGTGGCATCACCTGGGAAAGGAAGAGCCTGGGTAGGACCTGGGTTTTGATAATATTGCTGAGTTGCTGATTCTAATTCTAGAACTGCCATCTCAGGCTTTCTTTTTATTGAAATCAATAGAGTCCCTTAAAGTCTAAACATTATTATTATGCAAATAGGTGATTAACTCCCGTGCTGATTAACTCCCAGCTGTCCCTTCCTCTACATGTAGGAAGGATCTCTGTTTTAAACTGTCCTTTGACTCCTGAGAATCAGCAATCCCTAAGTGTCACATTGGAATTGGAATGCTGAAACCACAGGAATGCCTCCCACTGCAGGAAATCCTCCATTGGTTCTTAGACCTTTTTTCTTTCTGTCACACAGGCAAGACTCCCACTTAGCCAGGGCCATGATACTGCTCTCAAGAAAGAGAGGACAGGCTTCAGAGCCCCTGGGCATAGCTCAGTGTTGGTAGGTATTTCTGGCTCCCTCTAGTGTTGGCAGCTGATTGAATCTACGCAGTGAGGAGAAGAAGCCCTGTGTGAAAACACAGCTAGGAGGCTGGTGCCAGCACTCAGTGGATAAGAGAGAAACCTTCTTCGATGCAGTGCGGCTCAGTAAGTAATTTAACTTGCTGGCTGCTTGACCATGCCATGACTTCCAGGTAAGGGTTCCAAGAGACTGGAAGGCAAATAACAAGCAAGGTGTTCTAACACTGAGGACAGAGCAGATGGTATTTCCACCCTCCTGGGCCCTTGATTTGCACATGATGAGTGGTATCTGAAGGCTGGCATGGAACATAAGTAGATGACAGTTAGGACTGGAACCTTTCATCTGTCACTCGTGTCAGCCAGGGTAGCCCAAAGCTTGTCTATCTTTTCTTTCCCTTATGCCACAAACATTTCCCAGTGTTAGTCAAACTATGCCAGCTCAGTAATTCTGACAGGCACAAACTGAATTGAACCTTCCCATTTTCCAAATAATTGTGGTAAGTATTGAGCTGTTTTTTAAAATGTGTAACTAAGTGTTCATTTAATAAGGATTGGAGAGAGAGCTGAAAACAAATATTCATCTACTGTCTACTGGGCATGACGCATACATTGTCTCACTTATTCCTTATGAAATACATATATCCTCGCTGTTCTCATTTCATTTTGAAAAGTTAAAGTGAAGAAATAACTTGCCAAAGATCAGAAGAATTAGGACCTAATCTTGGGATGTATTTTAAAACCTGTCAATACCAAGTCTCATTCTTTCTCTGGTCTAAGCCTTCTTCGAATCTTTTGGCTACAGGAAGCAGGTGTGTAGTATAAACAGGGACCAGTCAAAGATTTGCTTCTATTCTCTGTCTTGATGATTAAGCCATTGTCTCTCACCACCACACTTGCCCTTCACCTCAGCTTTGTGATGCTGGGACAGGGTCTCTGCAAGCCACATTTCCACTTTGCCACTTGGGTCTCCTTTCTTCTGTCAGTAGCCGGGAGACTGGAAGACAGGAGGGAGAGGAAGGGACTTGCTGCTTCCTGTTTTCATACAGGTTCTCTCAGCGTCACCCTGGCAGCATTTAGTTCCCTGTTCAGCCCTCTCACTTGCAGACCAGCCTTAGCTCCCTCCTTGGTGACCACATCCACGGGCCAGCACCCGTACCCATTGTCAGTTCTCTGCTCTGTGTCTCTGTCCCCTGAGTTCCCAAACCTCCCAGGCACCCAGTCCTCCACCAGGTCTGGCTTCCTGTTCTGTGAGGCTCCTCTCCATGCTTCCTGACCTGATCATAGGTATGTCTCCCCTTGTGCCCTCAGACCAAGAGGTGATCATTACTTCTTGCAGTTCTATTCTGTGACATCTCAGCAGTCCTATCCTGCATTTTAAGTGCTTCAGTTACTTATATGAACTGTTACTTATATGCTGGCAGGTGTCTGTTTTCTGCACTGGGCTTTCTCTGACTGTCTTTCTGTCTCCACTGAAAAAAATGCTAAGCAATATTCTAAGATTATACAGCTTCGGACAAAACTGATCCCTTTGGGAATTCAAAGCCATTATCGTTAACCTCATCTTCAAGGAAGACAGAGAGGAGTTTGTGAGCAGCCAATAGCCAAGCTTTGAGACCATGTGCTGGGGACTTTTTAAAAAGGAGACATGCTGTGGCCCCTTTTATTAGTTTCTTTATGGTAAAGATTGGGGGTCCAAGTTGGTATCAAATTTAAATTATCTCACATGAAAATTTTATTTTTGCATTCAAGACACAAGTCAAAGGGTTAATCAGTGCTGTTCAGAGAAAGAAAGAAAGAAAGAAAGAAAGAAAGAAAGAAAGAAAGAAAGAAAGAAGAAAGAGAAAGAGAGAAAAAAGAAGTATCTTAAATTTCCTTCCAAATACATGATTGAGTTACACTTCACATTCCCTTAAATGCAGGGTCATCACATGGCTTGCTTTAGCCAATAAAATTGGCACAAAGGTGATACACTAATGTACCCTTAAAATGGGACATTATTCATGATAAAAGAAACAAACCACAAAAAGACATGAAGGAAACAGAAGTGCGTACTTCTGAGTCAAACAAGCCAGTCTGAGAGGCTACATCCTATATAATTCCAGCTCTATGACATCCTGAAAATACACAACTAGGAAGACAGTAAAAGACCATAGGTTTCCAGGAGGAGAAGGTACAAGTTGTTTTTGAAAAACATGATGAACATTTAAATTTTTAAAAATGTATTACAGAAACTAACACATTACAATTAATCCCTTTCCAAATGTGCCCCTGACTCCATATATACTTATTCCATTGATCTTGCCACTTTCTGAAGCAGTTTTGTGAGTCTTTTTAAATGTCTGGTTGTGCCGTCATAGATGCCTTGGTGTCCTGACTTTATTCAAAACACTTACCTTTAATGGTCCCTTTTACTTTGGGAAAGAGTCAGAAATCACACAGTGCTAGATCCTGTGAGTAAGGCAGATGAGGGCACACTGCAATGTTTTTGTTTGACAGAAATTGCTGTAAACGTTTGATCAATTGATCATGGTGAAAAGTATGATGATTATTTAATTTTTAAAATTCATTACAGCAAAAGACTCATCGTCATTAAGCCTCCTGAGGACACTCCTCCTTACTTCAAGCACACTTATCATATCATTCTGGGTGATATTTCTTTTAATGTAAATTTTTAAAAATGTTTTAAACATTCAATGTATTTTTTGATCATCCCTTGTAGTGAGGAGGGGCAAATGGTTGGACCACAGGACATTGTTAGGGCAGAGGAAATACTCTGTATGAAATCATAACGGAGGATACAGGACATTATGCATGTGTCACAATTCATAGAACCAAAAACAGAAAGAGTAAAGTCTAATGTAAAGGATGGACTTCACTCAACATGTATCAACATTGCTTTGACTCATCCACTGTTACAGACTCCTATAACACACTAATACAACTTGTTATTGACCAGGGGTACTAGGAAGGGGGAATGAGTATATAAAAACTCTGTAATTTCTGGAAACCTAAAACTGATATAGAAAGTAAAATCTATTTTGAAGTAACAAAAGAAAAATATAAGTAAGTCTAATCTGTGGCACATCTATGTAGAAGAATTGATTGCTGGCCCATGATTGGTCATCCCCTCTTTCCTATATCAGTGGTAGAAATTTGAAGATAGGTATTGTTAGGGTTCTCCAGGGAGACCCAGTCAGTAGGTTATAAATGTAGATGGACGCAAGAGGATTTATTAGGGGAATTGGCTCACTTGATTGTGGAGACTGAGAAACCCCATGATAGTCTGAGAAGCCTGGGCTCAGCACAAGCCTGAAATCCTCAGCCAAGAAAGCTAATGCAAAACTCAGCCCAAGACAACAGCATGAAAACCTGGGGTGTCCCTCTGCAAGTCCCAGAGTCCAAAAGCCAGAGAACTTGAGTTCTGATATCTGAGCATAAGAGAAGAAGGGTGCCCCAGCTCCAAAAGAATGAATATATTCACTTTTGCTCTGACCTTTCATTCTTTTTGGATCCCTGCTGACTGGGTGGTACCCCGTCCCACCTTCTACACAGTCCACTGGCCCAAATGCCAGGCTCTTCCAGAAACACTTTCACAAGCATACCTAGAAATAATGCTTTGCCAGGTATGTAGGTGTCACTTAGTCTAATTAAACTGGCACCTAAAATTAACTATCACACTAATTCATTTTGGTTCCCTTAGTGAGAGTAATCTAGAGCATGACCCCATTTCCTCACTTCCTACCAACCAATCTTTAGTGGATGTGTACCTTGATTGATGAAAGAAAAAAAAAGTTATTGTTCTTGTTTTTAAGTAATTAAGATTCTGGGATCATTTGTTATTGCAGGATAACCTGGCTTATTCTGACTAAACCAGAGAAAATCCTCCTACAATCTTCAACAAAAATATTAACCAGTAAAATAACTCCTAAAAGAAAAGAAAACTATAAATATAACCAACTCCAAATAACATGAAAGAAGCTTTATGGAAAACTTTCTGATTAAAAAATGATCCAGGCAATTGAAAGACTATAAAGACACATCCAATGTAAGGTTTCAAAAGATGATAATAGATTAACAATTGCCACTGCCTTCCCTTTTTAGACATTTCCTCCCCTCTCACTTTCATAATATCTATTGTGCATTTTGGATCCCATTAACTCCTTCAATTTTTTTATACTAGGGAGACAACACGATGTTCACCCATCTGACCTGAACCATTTCACCCATAAGCATGATCTCAAGTTGTATCCATTTGCCTACAACAGCCTCGAGGTTATCCTTCTTTATAGCTGAGTAGCTTTCCACTGCATAAAAATGCCATATCTTTCTTATCTATTTTGCAGTTGATGGGCAAGCTACCCCTACCTTTTTCTGGTTCCCTGTCACATACAGCATTGTTCTCTCTCCTTTGATTTTTGGTCTGTGAGTTTTCTTTCAAGTTAAATGTGTTTCTTGTATAAAGTATATTGATGGATCTTGTCTTCTGATTCACTATGCCTGCTTCATTTTGTTGATGAATTGAGGTGATTTTATTATATTTGATGGCATGGACAGCTATTTCAAAGATAACAAAATATGCTATGATAGCCAGTATTGATTTCCTATTATCTTGTTTCGAAGCCCTGTGTTGCTTTCATTGTTTTGTTTTGATTTTATTCTATTTTGTTTTGTTTGATTGTATTATGACTGATGGGATAGGCAGCTACTTTGAAGATAACAAGAGGCATCATGGTAGTCACTGTTGTTTTCTTATTACCTTGTTTTGAAGTCCTGTATTGCTTTCATTGTTTTGTTTTGATTGGTTTCATTCTGTTCTGTTTTGGTTTATTTTATTATGCCTGATGGTATAGGCAGTTATTTTGAAGATAACAAGAGGCATTACAATAGCCATTACTGACTTCCTTTTATCTTGTTTTGAAGTCCTGCACCATATTCATTCTTTTTTGTTTTGATTGAGACTATTCTGTTTTATTTTGTTTGGTTGTATTCTCTTCAAAATGAAAAAAAAAGACACATCCATACACAAACTGTCTTGTCAAAATCTTATTTTTATTGTCTCAAAAATTTCCTTATGCTCCTTTGCAGTCTGTCTTTCCTTTTGCTACTGTCCTAGGGAACTTCTGGTCTGTTTTCTGTCACTAAATGTTACCTCATATTTTCTGTAACTCCATATAAGTGGACTCATACAGTATGTATCATTTGTTGTTATTTAGCTTCCCTCATGCACCATAATGACTCTGACATTCATCCACACTGCAAAGTATTATTCCACTGTATCTAATCTTTTAGCCAGATGGTGAACATTGGTATTATTTTTCATGGCAACTTAACTGCTATGAAAATGTATATATAAATATTTAAATGTATAAGTGTACACTACTTGTGTAATTGTAGAGTGTGGTTATTTTTCCTACATCACTGTTATAACCTCAGTTCATACAAAAAGAGAATGAATTAGTGACTAAATATAGTATAAAGATGGTAATGGAAGCTAACAAACACAGTCATTCATAATTAATTTGTCCAATAAAATAATGAAGATTTGGTGAATAGAAGAATAAAGTTGTGACCAAATGAATCAATGATTGTGATGTGTTACACAAGCATACAAACAAGAAAATGAAAACAGGAATGATAACAATGAATTTTCAGATATTTAATTTTAGTAGACTTGTCCATTTCCCCTATTGCATTTTCAGTCATAAATCTTGGTCAGGCAATGTTCATGAAATCATCAAAGCTTTTGTAACATTTTTCAAATTAAAAAGCACACTAACTTCTCCACATTAAGGGAGTTTTCCCCAATACGAAATACAAAATAATGCTCGCCACTTCAAAATTGATTAATTTAATCTCTAACGGCTTAAAAGAGAACAACACTACAGATATGTTTTCTAAGTTGTATACCTTGCAACAAAAATAAATAAAACTTACCCTATTAGCAATAAATGTATGAATCCAGACACAGAGATAATTGTTATTATTTGCAGAAGTAAATTAGAATAAGCTATTGAAAAAATTACTTTTCCAAATAATTCTCTTAGACATTACCTAATATCCATAGCATGTACTGTAGAAAATTATTAGTTCCTAGTACATATGAAAATTACATAAAATGTGATAAATATTAATCAACTGTAAGAATATATGAAGTTTACATATGAAGAAGTAGTGATAACAAATTTTCATAATTTTAATCATAGAAAGCCTAGGCCTCAGAATTAGGGTTTTCATTTAATCAGCTCTCATTTTATGTACAGTGTGTGCAATATGTGTGGGGGACAAAAAAAACAGTATAGCCACTGGAACAAGAGAGGTGACCCATAGATAACAGCTCATTATTTATTCTCAGAGGATAATTGTTGGCCAAAAGAAAGCTTCCTAATCTTTACTCAATGCTAAAGGAAATGGTTAAAATATCCAATACTATCAATTTTCATCCACTGAATGTACTTAGTTGGAGAGCACAATTCAAAGAAATGAATGCCAAATAAAAACACCGCTTGTTCCACAGTTAAATGTTCTGTTGAAAAGAAAAATACACATACACGTGTTTGAAATGAGATAAAAATACTGCTCCATGCCTCAATTCCCAATAGAGAATAATACTGTGATTTAGGAGACTTTTGCAAATAGCATATCTCAGTATATAACCAGTGTCAACAACCACCAAATCTCTCATTTAGAGACAAGGATCAAAATCTTTAAGACTAAAGATAACCAGGTGGAACTCCTTAAGAAGGTTCACCAGGAGGACTAGGGCTGGATTCAGACTCTGGCCCTTCCTCAGAGCTTGAAGATTTCTTTCACTCTTTAGAAAACGAACTTCATGGTACAACTGGACCTTTTAACTACATGTCTAAATGTTGCAACTAATGATATCACTTTCCAGAGAAAAACAACCAAACACTGTATTCTCAATTCATAACCTCTTTTTCCAAGGTTTAATTAACCTCCCTTCCGCTTGGAAGGGTGATATCCTTACAATTTATGATGTGTGAGATTTAGACTCCCCAGTGGGACATCAATGCATAGGATTCATGTGAAACTATCAGGAAAACCTAACATTCAAGGTATCCATCCTCAAGGTGGGCAAAATATCCTAGGTAAAATATTGCAAAAACCATTATTTTTATGATAAAGTTTTAAATATTTTATTTTTATTAATTCAATATGTTTATATTTTTAATTAACTTAAAATCACTAGCTTACTAGTGCAGTAAACATTTATATTAAGTCATGCAGTGATACTGACTGCTGGGGACACACAGAGCCCAGTGATGGTGGAAATGGGGGTGGGGAGGAAGGGACAAAGGAGACTGCCTTACGGTGTTTCAGTGAGTGAAAGAATCTGAAAAGTGATACTCTTCAATCAAGTAGGAATGTCTGGTCACTGTAATGCCACCAGACAGTTGATTGCCTTGCATTTGGGGACTCAGGTTTGCAGATGTTGAGTAAAGGTAAGATTTCCTGTTACTCCTTATATGATGGTGACCTTGAACCAGATCTTCCTGGATACCACATCTCTCTCATCAGAGAAAACACAGATGAGCTCTTTGTTGCTATTTAAGCCCCCCAAACCTTCCTAATAACAAACCAAAGTCAGCTGAGTTCAGGTAGCTAAAATGGCCCTTTTGTTATGAAAGAAGTGGCCAGAAAATGCAAACTCTTTGAATAACCCAGCCGAGCTATTTCCTTCAGAATCCAGCACTGAGCCAAGCGGTTTTTATTTTGTCTTCTCAACCTAGGTAGCACTCCCTTGTAGCCGACTCTTGAGTAACCTGCAGGCAGCTGGGGTAATACCACATTTTTAGGGCAAGTTTTCAGACCAGATTTAAAACCAATTACCATGCTTATGTAAGAGAAGGCACTGGCGAGAGCCTGGCAGGAGAGGGTGGGAGACTTTTGAGACAAGAGGCACAAACAGCAAATCAGAAGGAAACCATGAGTGAAAACAAACAGAGGGAGCAGCTGGCGCCATGTAGAAGAAAAGATTGTTTTCCAACAGGATTTACAGACATAAGAAAAAAAACTAGAAGAGACTTCACTCCTG
>RJWT010011180.1:0-23528 GCA_004365215.1 Cuniculus paca
AAGTTTACTGGAGTCAATAAACAAATTCATTAGTATAGCTGAATACAAAGTCAACATTCAAAAATCAATAGCATTCCTGTACACAAACAACAAACTCACTGAAAGAGAAATCAGGGAACCATCACCTTTCACAATAGCACTTCTGCAAAATTGAAATACTTAGGAATTGAAATACTTGGAAATCAATCTAACAAAGGATTTAAAAGATCTATACTTGAAAATTGTAGTATTCTGAAAAAGGAGATCAAAGAAGATAACAGAAAATGAAAATACATCACTTGCTCATGGATAGGAAGAAAAAAAAAATTTGAACATAGCCATACTCCTAAAACTGTTATGCAGATTTAATATAATCTCAATGAAAATACCATTAGCATACTTCGCAGATCTAGAGAAAATATTCCTAAAATTCATTTGGAAACAGAAGAGACCTAGAGTAGCAAAGATGATCCTGGGCAACAAAGACAAGGCAGGAGACTTCACAACTCGAAACTTGAGATTATACTACAAAGCTACTGTGATAAAAGCAGCACAGTACTGACCAATGAAAGACCTGAGGACCAGTGGAACATATTGAAAGAAGAAGACGCAACTTAGACATTCAGGTAACTTATCTTTGACAAAAGATCCAAAAATGTTCACTGGAAGAAAGATAGTCTCTTTAATAAATGGTGCTGTAAAAATTGGCTTTCCACATGCCAAAGACTGAAACTAGACACATGTCTATCACTATGCACTAAAGTCAAAATGGATCAAAGATCTAAATATTAAAACAGAAACACTAAGTCTATTGAAAGATAATGTAGGTAGAGATCTTGAAGACATAGAGGTAGGCAGAGATTTCATGAACAAAACACAAACTGCATGGGAAGTACTTCAATGAATCAACAACTGGGATCTCATCTTATTAAAAGGTTTTTGCACACCAAAATAAATCACCAACTGAGTGAAAAGAAAACCCACAGAATGGGAAAATATTTTAGCCAACTGTCCCTCAGACAAAGGACTTGTATCTAGAACATATAAAAATTTTTTAAAAATCAGCCTCCCCTCTCCCAAATTCAAAGACCCAATCCAAAAAAGGGCATCTGAGGTGAATACTCACTTCTCAGATGAAGAAATACAAATGACAAATAAATATATGAAAAAGTGTTCAACATCATTTGTCATTTGAGAAATGAAAATTAAAACACTGAGATTTCATCTTACTCCAGAAAGAATGACTTTCATCAAGAACAACCGATAACGAATGTAGTGGGGTTGTGGGGAGAAAGGAACACTTCTACACTGTCAGTTGAAGAGTAGACTGGTACAACCACTGTGGAAATCAGTGTGGAGATTCCTCAAAAAACTGGGATTGGAGGTCCCATTCGACCCAGTTGTTTGCATTCTGGGTATTTTCCATGAAGAATTGAAAACATCATACCACAGTGATACATATTTTCACCCATGTTTGTAGCAGCACAATTTGTAATAGCTAGATCTTGGAAACAACTGAAAAGCCCAACAACCCCAGAATGAATAAAAAAGATGTGGTATTTTTATAAAATGGTATACTACTCAGCTATAAAGAATGATAAACTCAAGGCTTTTATAGGTAAATGCATGCAACTTGAGAGCATACTCATAAATGAAATAAATCAGACCCACTTGTGTAAACATCATATTGCCTCTCTAGTGTAAAAAACCAAAAGAGTAAATAAGATCCAAAATGTACAATAGATACTGTAAAATTAAAAGGATTGAAATTGTTCAAAAAGAAAGAACAGCTGGGATAGAGGAAAGGAGAAAAGAAGGAAGGGAAAAGATTTTATGTATATACATATATATAGTGTGTGTATATATGTATTCATATACTCAAGATAGAAAATTATACTACTAATCTCTACTAGTTCATCAAAAAGAATGGTTTGTGCTTTCATTTTTGATACTTTTTCATTCATATATTTTGTAATCTGAGCAACTACTTTATTTTTTTATCTAAGAGAAAAAAAGACACAGAAAAGAAAAACAAACAGCAAAAGAGACAAACAAATAACAACAAACCCAAAACAGTAACAGTAGAGGTTTTCAAAACAAGATGATAGGAATTCAACAATGGTTTTAATATTGCATATTGTTACCTTCAAAAGGGTTGCTCAGATAACCAGATATAGCCATGAAAAATTGATCTAATCATATCAGTATTAACTGTCCTTTTCCAAGAACTAATACAGTTAGTAGTTTCCAAGATTTGGCTGTTACAAATTGTGCCACTATAAACATGGGTGCACATATATCACTGTGGTATGTTGTTTTCAATTCTTCTCAGAAAATGCTCAGAAGTGGGATAGCTGGGTCAAATGGGACCTCTAATCCTAGCTCTTCGAGGAATCTCCTCACTGATTTCCACAGTGGTTGCACCACCCTACACTCCCACCAACAATGGAGAAGTGTTCCTTTCCCCACACAGTCCCTCCAGCATTTGTTACTGGTGGATTTCTTGATCTTGGTCATTCTTTCTGGAGTGAGATGGAATCTCAATGTTGTTTTAATTTGCGTTTCTCAAATGACCATTTATTTTGTTGAACATTTTTTCATATATTTATTTGCCATTGGTATTTCTTCATCTGAGAAGTGAGTATTCATCTCAGATGCCCATTTTTGAATTGAGCCTTTGAATTTTGGGGGCCTGGCTTTTTTTAATTCTTTATATGTTTTAGATAGAAGTCCTTTGTCTGAGGAGCAGTTGGCCAAGATATTTTCCCAATTTGTGGGTTTTCTTTCCATTCTATTGGAGATTTCTTTTCACATGCAAAAACTCTTTAATAAGACGGGATCCCAGTTGTCGATTCTACGAAGTAGTTCCTGTGCAGTTTGATTTTTGTTTGAGCAACTGTAAGGATAACAATATGCAAAAGTTAGCCATCATTAATCTATGATTATTTTGTTTTGAAATTCTGTATCATCATTTTTATTCTTTTTTTTGGTTTAAAAAAAACAGTGATTACTGATTAACAACTAACAGGGCATGTGACTCAGGTTTTTTCTTGTAGACTACACTGTTTTTCCTCAAAATGTCCTACATGCACACACACAGAGAGGCACACACACACACACCCAGTGACCCAACATGTATTTTACATATATCATGGAGTTTTATTCAAAAAACTCATGAAGAAGCTTTTTGTAAAGCTTATTTATCTGGTACATCAAGTTCAGCTTTCCTAAAGAAAGGGCTATGTTAATGCAGAATCCTTGCACTGTCCCTTTCTATCAAACAGCACTGAAGTGCTGAGAGGCTAGAGGGCTTGTTAGGAAGTCATAGCAGCACCAAATCATGCCCCGAGCCCTGGAAATTTAGGGCCACACTCAGAGCTCACTTTTGCTTGCATTTTTACTGTGTTCCAACTAGAGACTGAACAGGTTAATGTGCCCTCATGAGGCAGATGCATGAACACGCCACTCAGAGACCTCAGAAGCCCACCAGCCCATATAACACACAGAAGGTTTCTGTATACTGTTGTCATGTTTTGCGGAGAGTCTCTCTTTTTAGCAATACAGTGATGCTCCAGATATATGTTTTCCAAAATTTAAGCCATTTATGTACAGACATACAAAGGAAAAGAAACTTCACTGGGTTTCAGACTTCTTCGTGGTCACCCTCTCCTGTGAGAGAACCCAGGCTCCCCTTCTCTGAGTTTATGGTTGGATATAAGGCTCAGCCAGTGAAGCAGATTCAGCCCTTAACAACGACTCAAATAAACAATCTGGAGCAAATCTCCAGCCTACCTGGAATACACTAGGGGCATGATTACCAGTCTAACACTGTATCATTTATCATACTCCTAGGATATGGCTTTCCTGCATCTTATTTTTACACCTAACAAACCCGGGGTAGGCCTTTGATGGCATATCCTTTTCAGGAAATCATTCTTCCCTTATACTATTTTCACTTCTCAGTTTCTTAAAAAGTAGCACAGATTCACTTTGTTTTTCACTTTAGGGAACAAAATAGCTTGTCTATTTTATGTTCTATGTGAGGCATTAGAGTAGAAGAGGCAGAAAACCTATTCCTTCTATAAAATGCTAAAATTTGCTTTTCTTAGATTTGTACTTTTATCACCCTTGATATTATTTTTTATTGTTTCCACACATACAGAAAGAAGCAACTGGGAGCATTTGTACAAAGATGCCCAGCCTAGAATTGGTGCATATATTTCTAGTTGAAGAATGTGGTGAAGTCAGATGCCCTGAGATATGGGGAAATAGGTTTGCTCAGCATCTAGCCAGCCTCCATTTTGGGAAAAGTGTTGGCATAAGGGTAGAGAGAAGAACGTGAGGCTATTTACTGCTAATGAAAGTTTCTGGCATGAGGGTAGAGGCTGAGAATAATAATGCTAAGTGAAACTCAGTGTCTATTTCTGAGGAGTCATAGTATGAGGCAAAGACCAACATCAGCCCGTGGTGTAGAAAGGAGAGAGTTGTCTGTCTCTAGCTTGGGGTTTAAGGAAAGTGTCACAGCAGAGGTTATGATAGGGTATGTTAGCCTTCCATTACTATAATAAATACCTGAAACATACAATTTATAAAGAGAAAAGGGTTATTTTTGGCTCACAGTTTTAGAAGTTTTAGTCCATTGTTGGTTGGACCCATTGTTTTTAGGCCTGTAGAAAGCCAGCACATCATAACAGAATCGTGTGACAGGTCAAAATTGCTCGTCTCATGGCTGCCATGGAAAAAAGAGAGGAAGACACCATGTCCCAAAATCTCCTCCAAGGGCATGCCTCTAGTGACCCAAAAACCTCCGATAAAGCCCTGCTTCTTAGAGATCCCCTCTTAGAAATGTTTTGTGAAATATATTTGCCTTTAGATCAGCAATACTCTTATGAGAAAAATTTTCATCTTACCCATACTTATCTTAGAAATCAAATTTAAGGAAATGATGACATTACATTAGCTGCTATTATTATCAACTGTCACATCTTCTGATTTAAGCTGAAATTCCTCTAAACTATTAAATAATTGGAATTCTAGTGAGTATCTAGCCTTATTCATGATTCCTGGTGTCACTCAAGGTGATGATTGCATTTGAGTTCCTCCCAATGATTTAGGCAAGTTACTCTTTACCTGGAGTCAGCAGGTGGAATGGTAGTTAACCCTGTTTAACCCAAGTTACCTAGTTGATCACTCCCTGGCAATTTCTGACTGCAGAGAACCACGTGGTATCCCAGTAACACAAAAACTCATGGTAGTTTTCTAGTGCCTGATATATACTAATTCCTTTGTCTCCCGTAACTGGCCTACAGAAGCTCAATCATGTTAAATCTAGAGGAAAACCTGGAGTCCCCAGACTGTTTCCTTTGTGAGGGACTCACATGACTGAAGACTGCAGTTTCAATCTGGTGACTGTATGGAAGAACAGCTGACCTACAGCAGGACAGGTCCAAGGATAAATCACTTATTTATAAAGCACGCAACTGTTATCACAGATACTGGAAAGAAGATGATCACCCTCTTGTATATCGGAGAAAAAATACCTAGACAATTCAAGCAGCTTGTCTGAGGTCACTGCTAAGGAAAAGCAGCAGGGGCCAAATTCAGTGTTCATTTAATCTCTCTGTGAATATGTCCAGGAAGGGCTGACATTTGTGTATGTAAGATAATGCACTTGAGTACTGCTCCTGAAGGAGTCATGCCATAAATACAAGGGGCACACATATCTTTGTTATAGAGTAATGTGCTCGAAGATTCCCATTGTCTTTTCTCTTTGGAGAATGACCCAAGCTAGTGGAGAAATAAGCAGTGAACACTCCAGGAAAACCAATAACTACACTAAGTTGAGGCGGATATGCAATATACTCCAGCAGGTTTGAGTTTTACGTGAGATGCCCTGTTATATTTTCCATCATTCTTTATGGGCCTCTAAGGAGCTGTGAAAAGCACCTGATCTCCAAGGACCAATATTCCTAAGAAAGAGACTAGGAAAAATCCTTCTTTAATATGTCTTGAAATGAGTTCACGATGTCACCAGAAATATATCTTCATCTAACACAAGCACATCAATAAACCAAAAAGCAGAGCTGCTCCCAGAGCACTTCAGCTGGGTGTTTGATTAACATCTCATGGCTCAGGGCAGCTCCAAAGCACATTTGGAAATTCTCTGTATCCAGGTGGCACTGAAATCCATGTGCCTGGCAAAGCCCAGGGGATGAGCTCCTGAGTGGACTGAAGCTAGGGTTTATGGCTTCACAAGGAGAATTTACAGCTGGGGTTGGCAGCCTAGTAAAAGTGAGGAGTGGTAAATCTGTGATCCTAGGCAGGAGTAGTCACATTAGAGACTGGAATTGGGGCCTGGCGATGCCTCCATATTCATTCCTTTGGCATTGCAGAAGCCAGCCTTGGGAGAGCTATGAGAGGGATCACGGAGGAAGCCAAGGGAATGGAACAGTTGCAAAACATACGTTACTGGAATAAATGTCAGAGAACTCACCTCAGCCCACCAGCACATCTCAAGCATCTTGTGTTGAATGTGGTGAACCCCCCATTTGTTTCTTTTTTTTCTTTTTTAACCTTCCTAATGCTTATTTGTGGCACTCACCATTGACTGCCAAACTAGACATCGGTTGCATCTACTACATTCAGTAATTAATGGAAGATACCAAAAAGGTAAAGAATCTGACTTGAAGCTGCTCTGAAAAGATTTTTTTAAAAAAGAAATTATATATGATGGGTGGACTTTCACATGTTCATTTGAAACATTATTTTTGAATCCTGTCAGGAAGTTAGTCCAGGAGAATGGTGTGGAATTGATCTTTTGTCCTTAAGAAGATCCCTCTCTGGGGGCTGGGACTGTTCCCCTCAGAAGGTGAAGAAACTGGTAATAGGTAAGGATGAGACAAAGAAGAAGTAAATTAAAGTTGGGGGTAAGGAGGGTAAAAAAGGGAAAATTGACATAAGAGATACTGCAGAGATAGAATTAAGAGGTCTAAATAGCTGCTTGTGTAAGGGGATGAAAGTGAGGAAGGATTTACAGATGACTGAAGGTTTGAATGGCTGTGTGAGACATTGTACTGCCAATAACAGAATCTTGGCTGTAGGAAGAAGAGTTGTACTGGAGGATGGCACAGAGTCGGGAAAAATGATTATGCTGGCAAAGAGACAACATATATCCAACATCCGATTTCCATTAGTCATTTATTACCAAACATTTTTAAAGTCTGCCTTGTCTCAGGAGCCATGACAGTTACAGTACTAATGTCTAGTTACAAAGACTAATGAAAAACGGTTTATGTCCCCAAGGGGCTTCTGTAATGAAGGGGGACATCTGAATATCTGAGGAGCTCATGGCAGGGCCATCTAAGGGGAGGGAAGGGTGCTAAGAAAGTCTTCTTGAAAAGTAGGAATTTTTTTTTTAAATGACATACTTTTACTCTCGAAGCCAGCCCCTGTGTACATAAATACAATCACAGTTTGCCTACATGTAAAGGACTTACTAAATGTTAGACAGTATTTGTGGTTCTCAAAATGTGTAACTGGCTCTGGGCACCAAATTTCATAAAATTCTAAAGACTTTTTTTAATCTTTAAAATGCATGTGAAACAATTTAGTATTACTTATTTTTTATTTCTATTTTATCCAAGGCAAGATATATATATATATATAAACCTCACAATTTCCTAGTTTTTTGAGCTGAGATGTCAGGAGGAGATAGAAGTCTTCTAGGCAAGGATAGATCATGGTGGTTGTTTGCCATGCTTAAATTTCCTTTTTTTTTTTAATTTTAAAAAGCAAAACAGAAAAAAGGATACAAATGATACAGAATTTCAGCAAAAGGGCCAGGGATCTAGCTCAGTGGCCTAAGCGCCTGCCTGGCAAGTGCAAGGTCATGAGTTCAATCCCCGGTGCCGCAAAAAAAAAAAAAAAGTATATATATTTTGTATTGTTATCTTAGAAGTAGTTGTTTAGGTTACAAAATATAGGCATAAAAATGATCAAATAAACAATGACAGCACAAAGTGTTCTTTTTGATGAACAGAGATTGGTAGTATAGTTATCTAACTTGCACACATATACATACACATACATACAGTTGTGTATGTATACCTACCAACATACAATCTTTTCTTCCTTTTCTCTTTTCCCCTCCCCTAGTTCTTTCCTTTAGCACTTTCTTTCTCTTTCATTATTACAATACCTATTGTACATTTTGGATCTTATTACTCTTTCAGTTTTTTTTTTTTTTTTTTTTGCAGCACCAGGGATCGAACTCATGACCTCGCACTTGCCAGGCGGGCATTTAGGCTGCTGAAGTCATTCCCCAGCCCTTGTCTTTTTGAGACAGGCTCTCACTATGCCATTCAGGCTGGTCTTGAGCTCACTTTGTAGCCCAGGCTGGTCTCAAACTCACAACAATCCTCCTTTCTCAACCTCCAGAGTAATGGGATTACAGGTGTGCACCACCAGGCCTGGCTACTCTTTCAGTTCTTTATTTTTATTATTTTTTACACTAGGGAGACAATATGATATTTATAAATGTCAGTTTGATTTATTTCACTTATGGGTATGGTCTCAAGTTGCCTCTATTTACCTATAAATGCCTCGAGATTATCCTTTTTTATAGTTGAGTAATATTCCATTGTAAACAATACCACATCTTTTTAACCATTGTTATGGTTTGTGTCTAGGTGGCCCCCCAAGCTTCATACAATCATGGAGGTGGCTGAATCTAGCATTCGTGAATGGTGCGTTGTCTAGTGCTGGGATTGGTGGCATGATTTCTGTACCCACCTGGGGGTGGGCAGCCAGAATACAATATAAACAAGAGAAGGAGGTGTGCTCTTCCCCTTTTTGCCCTTTCACTCTTATTGCTTGCAGCCACCCTGAAAGGCTGACCCTTAGCCATGCCACCCTGCCTTGGAGCCAGCTGAGTATGGACTGAAACCTCCAAACAACTGTAAGAAATAAACCTTTTCTTCTTTCATGTTGGGCATCAGGTATTTTGTCTCAACAATGAGAGAAAAGTAACCAAGGCATCCATTCTACAGTTGATGTGCATTAGGGTTGTTTCCAAGATTTAGCCATTACAAATTGTGCTGCTATAAACATGGGTACACATGTATCACTGTGGTATGATGTTTTCAATTTTTCTGGGAAAATACCTAGAAGGGGAATAGCTGAATTGAATGAGACTTCCAATCGTAGTTTTTTGAGGAACCTCCAGACTGATTTCCACTGTGGTTGCACAGTCTATACTCCCACCAGCAGTGGAGAAGAGTTCCTTTTCCCCACAGCCCCTCCAGCATTTGTTATTGGTGGATTTCTTGATCTTGGCCATTCTTTCTGGACTGAGATGGAATCTCAATGTTATTTTAATTTGCATTTCTCAAATGACCAGTGATATTGAACATTTATTCATGTATTTATTTGCCATTTGTATTTCTTCATCCGAGAAGTGCGTGTTCATCTCACTTTTGGATTGGGTCTTTGAATTTGGGGAGGCATCCCTGAGACCTTCTTGGAGGTCTGCCAGATCAAAACTATTTTCAAAACGTTAAGAGGGTTAAGAGGGTATTTGCCTGGGCCAAGGGTTTAGCTCAGCGGTACAAGTGCTTGCCTGGCAAGCACGACATTGTGAGTTCAATCTCTGGTACAAAAAAAAAAAAGGAGCTATTTGCTTTTTTCACTTCTGTTCTTTTACTGATGCACATTGGAGTTTTTGAGAAACTAGATTATGTGTGATGATATTACTCTAGTAACTGCTTGTCTTAGTCTATTTTCTGAAGCTATAGTAGAATACCAGAAACTGGGTGATATATAAAGAAAGGTTTATTTTAACTCATGATTCTGGAGGCTGGGGTGCTCAAGGTTAGGCAACTGCATCTGGCAAGGGCCTTTCACTTTTTCAACTATGATGGAAAATACAAGAGAAGTTGAGAATATGCAGAAGAGGTAGAATATGAGAGGCTGGGTGGCTTTATTAACAACCTACTGTTGCAGTCACTAGTCCAGTCCTGCAAGGGAAATGAATCACTTGTTTGAGAAAGGCATTAATACATACATTCAAGAGGACCCCCCTCCCATAATCTACATACCTCCCACTTGGCCTTGACTCCCAACCCTGCTGAATTGTGGAACTAAGTCTCAACATGAGTTTTAGTGTGAGCATACCATATTTGAACCAAAATACTAAAATGTGCTTGTTAATCTTGTGTTTTAAACATTCCTTTCTGACTTGTAGTTAATTCTAAAGTATTTTGTATCCAATAGGACAACTATTGATTGGTATAACACTCATAAACTAAGCTCTTTGAGATTCTCAAGAATTATTAAGAATGTATAGGATTCCTAGGACCAAAAAGTTTGAGAGCTGTTGATTTATAGATAGCTTTTGACTTCATTTAAAAAAACAGTCATGTAAGAAATGATGGCAGAAATGCTCTGTGATAGTCAGATTTCTGTCACTATAAAAAATGCCAGGAATAATCATCAAATAAAGAGAAAAGGTTTATTTTAGTTCACAGTTTTGGAGGCCCTAATCCATGATTGATTGGCCTTGCAGGTTTGGAGCCTGTGGTGAATTACAGCAGGGAAACATGGCAAAACAAAACGGTTCACCTCATGGTGAAGGAGTAACGAGGGTGAAGAAGATATGGGAATAGGATGCAATGGTAGTTGGTGGTAGGGTTGTCTCACAATCCTCTTTAAGGGTATAACCTTATTGATCTAAAAGCCTCCCAGTAGGCCCCTACTTTCAAAGGTTTCACTATCTTCCAATAGTGCCACTTCAGGGATTATATCTAACACATTTGATATCATTTAAATCAACATTTAAGATTTAAGAACATTTACGATCAAAACTACAGAATGCTCTAGTTGTTTGGATAGGGCCAAAAAAATCAATTTGACTGAATGAGCAAACTGAGGTTTGATGGACACATGAGTGGACTGGGAACTCATCTAAAGGAAGTCAGTTTTTAAGTACTAGCTGTGGATGGGAGAAATGGAGACCTGTAAGGCAAAGAGGCAACTGAAGTGGAAAGAGCAAGGCAAGATACTGCTCTCACTGACCCCAGCCCATCGTCTGCCTGCCACAGACACCCACTGCTCGTTCTGCCTGCTCACAGATCCCATAACCATGACATCAACCAGATGCCTTGTCTCCCTTTATCTGCCTTGTATTTTATCTCATTTTTGCATGAACTCTTTTGAGCAAGGGCCAATGCTGACTCTAATTTTTGGGACCAAGTTTACTTCATTTCAGGAGCCATGTAGAGTCAGGCTGGTGTTCTTCCCCAGACCCCAAGCCCATAGAAGTCTGTGACTACAGCATCACAGAGGCAAAGAACACATATATTTCTCCAGAAATGTAGTAAATGTTAGAGCTTGTTTTATGAGGAGTCCTCAGCTGTAATCTGATTCCCACATGATAATGTGTTGCAAATTACTAGTAAATGTTCCATTTCGGTAATCTACAAAATGATGTTTGCTCTGAATAAGTGAGTCATTAGTAGAAAAGAAAACGACCCTTCACATTCAGGAATGCAATAAACTCAAATTTTAAATAAAACGGCTTTGATGAAATACATTTGGTGGGTTCAGTTTGCTAATCTGCACAGAGCTGTGATCTGTGGTGGGCAGTTGCTCAAGAATGATGCAGATGGAGCTGTTCTTACCCGTAGGCACACAACTGGGTTGTGTCATGGGGCAACCCATATCTGCTCGGGGTCCCACCATGGCTGTACATGCAAGTCTGCCACCTTGAAGTCTCCAAACACACTGTCCTTTTGCTAGCTTCCCTTTAAAATTCACCAAAGCCTTATACTTTCGCAGGGAGAGATTTGTTATTACTACCTTGAAGTTGATGGAACAATAATTCAATGTGACCTTCTCTAAATTGTGTTCAATAGGACACACTAGTTCCGGGACATTAGGGAAAGAATTTGTCATAGTAAAATAATTTAGACCCTCTTTGAATAGTCGGAATAATATCAGCATGTTAATTTTTCAGTCATTGTGACAAAGTACCTGAGGAAAACAATGTGAGGGAGAGAAAATTTATTTTTGGCTCATGGTTTGAGAGGTTTCAGTTGGCTCCTTTACTTCAGGGCTCATGGTGAGGATGAACATCATGACTAAGGAGAGCTGATAACTTCATGGCATTCAGAAATCATGAAGAAAGAGAGAGAGAGAAAGTCAGAGAAGAAGGGGTCAGGTACAAAATATAGTCTCTAAGGTCATGTTCCTGTGATCCACTCCCTTCAACTGGGCCCCACCTCCTGTTTCCATCACCCCCTGCTGATGCCATCCAATTATGACTCTATCAGTGGTTTAATGCACTCATGAGTGTGAGCTCTCAAGATCCAAAAAGGCAGCATATGGCAACTAAACCTCCAACACATGGCCTTTGGTGAACATTTTAGATCCAAACCATAAGAGTTGGCATTTTAAAAGTTCTGAAAATTCCTTCAGTAAAGACACTGTTTAAGTTAAACTAGTTTGATTAAGAGATAAATTAGGTGCATGCTTCCATTTTCTAAAAAGAAAAAAATGTTATTTCCTAGGATTTCCGAACAGTGATGGAAAACCTTTTAGAGTTTTCAATGATACAAACAGCCCACTGCAGCATGTGTGCCATAGGTTTGACATCATTACCCTAGGAGGTGGGATGGAGGTATGTCATCTAGATGAGCTGAATCAGTGAGATCTGAAGAAAGAAGTCAGCATATGGTGGGAAGTTCATGTCTTGATAAGCACAGTGCTGCCTGTGTCTGGTCTTCCCAAGGTGGCTAGGGTGGAGTAACTGGTATTCATTCTTAAGTACTGTGGTTGCCATGTAGTGTGGCTATGGTCACACTTAAAATGTGCCACAGTGTGGTTGGACATTGTTTTCTGACTGTTGTTGACCTTGGCTTCCTGTTCCTGGCTGTGTAGCTCACAAGTGTGGCCTCCCAAGGAGCAATAATAATAATTACTCATTATCATCATTAATAGTAATATTGTATATTGGTAACATCAATTATTATTACTATACTGTTAACTAGTGGTATTATTTATTATTACTATAATTATTGTTGTTATTGCTTTCTACTTAAGCTAGAGTCCAGATCGTAAAGAAACCTTGACTCCTCCAATCATGGCAACTGTTTACTGAATAAGCAGGGATAGTCCACAAAACAAATGGTTCATGGGATATATGTTTGGAGATACTATTCTTCAAAAACAGGACTTGGGGGAAATTCCAAATCTTAATCCAATAGAATATAGGATGTAAGCGTAGGAATTTCAGAACTATGCCAGGCAACATCTGGCATGAGGATGTGGGATGTTATTTGTCATCCCAGGA
The DNA here is from genome assembly GCA_004365215.1 of Cuniculus paca. Lineage (NCBI taxonomy): Eukaryota > Metazoa > Chordata > Mammalia > Rodentia > Cuniculidae > Cuniculus > Cuniculus paca. The sequence continues at coordinate 13,325 of RJWT010011180.1, forward strand.
CTAGAAGCTCTTGAAGTACTTTCAGCATCTACAATTCCATGAAAACATTAGCTGGACTAAGGATGTGTTTTTTATCTCACACTCTGCTAGGGCTTCATGAGAAAATAACAATGAGTAAATGGTCTGATTGCCCATTGGGACTAACAAGAGGCTAGAGATTTATATATGAAATCATTAGAGAATGCAAAAGGATATAAAATTAAGTGCTATATTTGGGGTTTAATAAATCTAACTTATTAAACACATAAATCAAAAGTAGTTTTTCCTATTATCTAAGATTCTTTTCTTTAAATTAGTGGTTCAGATTGGCTCCAGAGGAATGTTTTGTTTTGCCTACATAGGACTCTGCTTAAAGGAAATTAGTTGAAAACATTTTGAGAACTGGGAGATTTTATCTTGCAAATTAAAGACCAGTACATAGGAAGAGATACATGTGCTCCTGTCTGATATAAAGGTTGTTTTTGTTTTTAAACCTTAATATTATTCTTCCCAAGGGAAAATGACTATCTGGGTAGTTTTTCTAAATTTTTAAATTTACAAAATATTGTGTCCTTGTAAAAAGTTGACTAGGTTTATAAAAGAGAGCTCGCTTCAGATCTCATACCATCTGATGGAAATAAAAGAGGAAACAAGAGTGACATGAAAACTGCAATGAAGAAAAAGTTTGGGTTTGTCATTCAGTCATTCTGGGAGTGATAAATCTATCTAATAAAAGACCCAGAAATGGAACACAATGGACTTTTGATGTCTACTGTGTTTTGCATACTTTATCATGTTGCTTTCAATGAAATCAAACAAGATACTGATTAACACACAGGGAAAAGTTAAGCAAGGTAAAGGCATGTTAGTGGGAAGATGAAGGTGGAATAGACTAAAGTTCTTTCTTTGCCTGAGATTTGTTATATTTCATTGTTTCTCCAAGTCAAGTTCAATTACAATTCTAATTATGTTAGGTAACAAGAAGATTGTACTTTAATGAATGGACTATGTGCATGAGTTTTAAAAAATGGCATCAAAAAAGAAAAAATTATTTGATTGCCACACCTAAAAGTCTAATAAAGTCTGAATTAACCCAGCAGTTGCAGATGGTAATGCTTTCAGCAGCCAGGAAAGTAAAACAGGTCAGTGGAAGCCTGTAGCATGCTGTGGTGACTGTGGTGAACTCTGTAGCATATATACCATCTCAAAGAGGGGATCCATCACTTTGTTTCTGCTTACAATTGCTACATGAGAATGGTAAGCAGAAATATTAAATTAGGCAATACCCAACATTCACAGTTTTCAAGAGAAACAAGAAATGTAGATTTTTGTGTGAACTATCTGGATTGAAAAAAATGAACAAATTATGTAAGTCACCAATTGTAGTCTCTGTTTAAAACCTTTGCTTACTTATAAGCAAATTTATGAATAGAGTTTCTATGTCCCACAACAGAGCAAAAAGGAGAACAGAAATCCTCCCTTGACAAAAGATCTAGTAATTGTGGATAAAATGTGAAAAAGAGAGGAACATCAAAGATGGCGGAACAGTAAGCAGCAGAGTAAACAGTCTCTCTGAGAGAAACAGTTCAGATGCTAGAATACAACATTGTGGAGAGGACAAGAAGGAAGGAAAGAAGTGGGTCCCCTGGAAGAATCTAAAATATGAATTGAAGCCCACAGAGAGAATAAAAAGAAGAATTTAAATGAAGAAGAAGGTGGTTGCAGGCAATGCCTTAGACTGGAGCTGGATTCACCCTGGGAGAAGAGCTGTTGAGCCTGGAGACACGCAGTCATGGTTGTAGTCACGGTTGACCCCAGAGGTCTCTGGGGAAAGGCGCGGGGGTGGAAGAGAGTTGCAGATGCAGAAGTCTGCACTGGCTGGTGGTGAGTTCTGGGGACTCGATCTTCCCACAGGAGAGAGTGATTGACCAGGAGCCATTTTGGAGTTGGGCAGGATATGCCCAGGGTCAGGACTGCTGCTGAATTCTTCCAGCAGCTCCAGGTTGTGGGTGGACCCATGGAAGTTGCTTGGACTGAGTTCTCCTGTGTGTTTCAGAAAACATTGTCTACATTCCTAATCAGCTTAGATCTGCAGGCCCTGGCCAGTTACACTCCTGTGTAAACACCAGGGACACTTGTGGACTGGTACCCAGCTCAGGGCAGAAGCTCAGGCGCCCGCCATCAGATACCCGTAGCCAGCACTGGTCAGAAAAACCAGTCATCTGGCAGCTCCAGGTTGTGGGTGGACTGGCAGAAGCTGTTTGGACCGAGTTCTGCTCCTGTGCATGTTCCAGACAACATCGCATAGGTTCCTTACCAGCTTAGATTCACAGACCTGGGCCAGTTCCACTCAAGTGCAAATTCCAGGTGGGTTGGTACCCAACTTGGTGCAGAGGCAGCAGCACCCACCATCAGATGTCCATAGCCAGCACTGGCCAGAAAAGCCAAAGAGTCTTGCTTCAGAGAAGTTGTGGCCAGTGCCAGAGGTGCCTGGGACCGCACTACCAAATGTGTGGATGAAATCAGGAATATGACAAGATGAAGAGGGACAGGGCAATCTCTGGCGCCCAACCCAAACAGCACAAGTCTAGGAAAGATAAACATGGAGGAAATCGAGAATCACACACCTGAAATGTCTGTGATGTCAACTGAAGTGAAGAAACAACTTCATGAAGCTATAAGAGAAACTAGAACAGAAATTCAATCCCAGGTAAAAGAAGAAATGAAAAACATAATAAAAGAATTACTAAGCATCTCTAAAGAAGACACAGATAAAAAAATAGAGGAGCATAGGAAAATAAGGGAAACCTTGAATGAACAATATAAGAGAGATTTAGAATGCATGAAACAGATTCAAAGAGATATCCAGGAAATTAAAAACTCCATTGAAATCTGGCAAAACCACCTGAAAGAAATTGAAGATAGCCTTTCAAACCTTGAAGACAGGTTTGTGACTTGTGACTGTGAAAGGAAAGAGCTCTTAAAAATAACAAAGAATAAGGAAGTAACAATTCAATGGCTGCAAGACAACTCAAAGAAGCATAACTTAAGTATTAAAAATGTGAGTGAAGAAGCAGGGGTCAAGACAAATGACAACAGGACTCTATTTACAGAAATAATTTCTGAGAACTTCCTAAGCATGGAAAAAGAAAGTGACATTCAAATAAGTGAGGCGTGTAGAACTCCAGCTAGCCATAACCAAAACAAATCTACACCCAGACATATAATAATCAAGATCCCAGAAATTCAACACAAGGACAGTATATTAAAAACTGTTAGAGAAAAGAAACAGATCACCTATAAAGGAAAACCCATCAGAATCACAGCAGACTTCTCAACACAAACCATCAAGGCAAGAAGAGGCTAGAGTGAAATATTGCAAGTCCTGAAAGAGAACAACTTCCAACCCAGACTGATGTACCCTGAAAAACTTTCTTTCAAAATTAATGGAGAAACATGATACTTCCATGACAAAGAACAACTCAAGGAATTCATGACCACCAAACCAACCCTACAAAGAATACTAAAGGACATTCTAGAGAAGAGAAAAAGGACCATGGTCCCAGGAACAATGATAGAGGGGGACCATCAAGTGGGGCCAGTTGACTGAATGGAGGGGAAAACTAGGGAGCCAATGGCAGGAAAATAGCATGGCAGAGACAGTGCAGTGCAAGAGGGTCTCAAGGCACCAATAAAAAGAAGCACAGGCAGAGTGGATCAGGAGACAGGATCCATCAATAAGCTCTATACAAGAAACACATTTAACTAGAAAGAAAATTCATAAACCAAAAGTCAAAGGAAGGAGAACAATGCCCTATGTGACAGGGAGCCAGAAAAAAAGTAGGGGTAGCTTGCCCATGAATTGCAGAATGGATAAGAAAGACATAGTATTTTATGTGGTGGAAACCTACTCAGCTATAAAGGAAGATAATCTCAAGGCTCTTGTAGGTGGACAGAGGCAACTGGTGATCATGCTCATGGATAAAATGGTTCAGAGTCACATGGCTGAATTTCATGTTTTCTCCCTAGTATAACAAACTAAAGGAGTTAGTGGGATCCAAAATGCACAATACATATTGGGAAAGTCAAAGGGGAGGAATTATCTAAAAAGGGAAGGAAGTGACCACTGTTAACCTATTATCATGATTTGAAACTCATATGGTCTTCATTGTTCTGATTAGTTTCATTTTATTCTGATGTGTTTGATTTTATTATACTTGATGGCATGGACAGCTATTTTAAAGATAACAAAATATATAATTGCAGCCATTGAGGTTGTCCAATTATCTTGTTTCAAAACCCTGTGTTGCTTACATTGTTTGTTTTGATTGATTTTACTCTATTTTGTGTTGTTTGATTGTAATATATCAGAAGGTGTAGGCAACTCTTCTGAAGATAACAAACATTATGGTAGCCACTGCTGTTTTACTAGTATCCTGAAGTTCTGTATTGCTTACATTGTTCTGCTTTGTTTGTTTTGTTTTGTGTTTGCTTTTTTTTTACTGTTTTATTTTGTTATATTTTGTTTGATTTTACTTATCCCTGATGGTATGCGCAGGTATATTGCAGATAACAAGAGGCATTATGGTAGCCATTATCGATTGCTTTTTACTCTGTTTAGAAGTCATGTACCATGTTCATTGTTTCGTTGTGATTGACTCTACTGTTTTATTTTGTTTAATTGTATTCTTTTCAAAATAAATAAATGAATAAATAAATAAACAATGAAAACATATGTGAAAAGGAATGTTTCACACATTTTAAGCTCTCTAAAGAGTGAGATATATCCCTAGAGTAGTGAGCGCATGAGCTGATGAATCTGCAATTCAAAGCAAAACTTTTCTGGAGGGCTGCACCCCTTCAGCAAGAATCACAGATCATTTCCACAGATAAAAGTCAGCTGCACACAAACTCAAAATCCAAAGCTGGGTCAAAAACTCAAGCACACAGTGATACAAAATACCATGAGTAGAATTCAGTTGACTGAATATGTAACTTAATTTGATCCTCCAGGATATGCAGAAAACACAATCCCCAGATAGAAGTTATTAAATCAGTATTGTCAAAGTGACTAGGGTGTCAAAAAAAGAATTAAAAACACAAGAAAAGAATAAGATCCTGGCAGAAGATCTAATGTGAAAAAGTATTTTTAGAAATGAAAAATACAGTCATTGAAATTAGAGACTCAATCAACAGATTAGTCACTGAAAAAAACCTACGAAGAGCTTACTGCATGGAAAGATACATATGCAAGTATTCAGAACATAACAGAAAGAAAACACAATAATTATAAAACAAAAGAGAATAAAGACAGAGTGGAATGTATGAATACTTTTTGTCAGTAATCATTGTAAACCATGGGAACAAATGCTGGCAGAAAGTGGTAGTGATTTGAACCTTATCATGTGATATACACGTTTACATGATTTTTTCCCTCATACTATATTTTCTAGTCCATTAGTGTGTGGGCTGTAGTGCTGAAGAAGAAAGTGGCATTCTTATGGGACTGAACAGCCACAAGGTACAGTTTGGGCTGTAATAGGGCCTAAAATTGAGAGATTCAAGAAAGGAAAAATCAGTATGAGCTAGCCCCAAAGTTTGTGTAGAAATTCCTCTGAAATCATTATCTGATTTGCATGAGATGAAACCAAGAAACCTATCTTGGTCCATTTTCTGTTGCTATAGCATGATACCTGAACTGGGAGAGTTATAAGGAAAAGAGGTTAATTTGAATTCAGTTTTGCAGGCCACAATGTCCAAAGACTATGGCAGGGGCATCTGTTTGGCTTCTGGTGACAGCCTTATGTTTTCCCATGCAGGGCAGAAAAGCAAGAGGTCAAGTGGGTATACACAGAAAGAACTATCATGATAGCTAACACATTCCTGAGAAAAAAAGCATTTATTCATTGGTGTGGGCTCCATCCCCGTGATTTAAACACCTCCTATGACTCAAACATCTCTCACTTTGCCCACCTCCCAACACCAATGCACTGAAGACTTAGCCTCAATAATAGTTGGTGAGGATTCAATCACATGCAAACCATAGCAAAACCCAAGGAGGAAAACAAAAAAACAACAAACAAACAAACACCTGAAAATCTGGAATTGCTGAGCAGAGACTTCAACAGATGCCTCTCACAGATATACAGAATTTGGAATTCAAGTCTTGCCAAATAAACAGACTTGAAAAATTCCTCAAGCTTTTAAAATTAAAATCCAAAAGCTGTCTTATGCCTCAGGACTAATGGATTCAGCCTATTCTGGTTGTAAATCAGAAGTAGAACAAATCTGACAAAGTCCAAAACTCTTCTTCAAAAATTGAGTTCATCTGCTAATAACTACTTCCTTCTAAATCAGAAGTCAATATTTTCCAGAGGAAGATAATAGAATTCAGTCTCCATAGATTGCCACCTACAATATCAATTATAAAATATTTGTTAAACTTACAAAGATATGGGAAAATGTGACAAGAGAAAACTAACCAGATGTTGAAACTGACAGAAAAGCATGGATATACAAGGTGAAAATGCAGAGTTGAGAAATGATGTAAACTGTAAAACAAATCAAATAAGATCTTAGCATGTACAAACTTATTTTTAAAATTACATGAAAAAATACATTTCCCATGACATAGAAGAAGCAATGACCACAAAGATAGGACAGATAAGACAATAGGAATAGGAATAATCTAAACTGAAAGACAGAGGTGAAGAAAGCGTTTTGAATGAATATTCTCATTAAGCTGTGAGATTGTTTTAAGAAGTTTAGCACATGTATAAGAATGAGAGGAGAGAGAAAATGGGGCAGAGGAAAATGTGATTATACTCACTATTTTCTAAATTAGATCCTAAATAGTAAGTCATATATTCATGACATTTAGCAAACCCCCAGCAGAAAATTTTCATCACAAGTGCAAATTAAAGCCCATCTACCCACATCATGACTGCTGAAAACCAGAGTAAGAGCTAATCTTAAAAATATTAAAAGAAAAGAAGACGTAATATGTAAGAAGAATGGTGGATAACTTCTCATATGAAAAATACATGGGTCTGGAAGACCTGAAACACCTTTAAAGACATGATAGAAAAAAAGCACCAATGTGAAACCATTATCTATCTATCTATGCATATATGTGCACGTATATATAAGACCCATATGACAAGGTTCTTCCGAACCTTTAGACTGAAGAAAAATGACACCAGATGGTGAACATGATGATGAACTTGAGCTACTGGTAGAAAAGTTGAATATTTAAATAAATGAAAGACATAATGGAGTTGGCCAAAATTAACATCTGTTCTTCAAAACACATCACTAGGGAAATAAAGGCAAACCATGGAATGGAGAAAGTACATGCCCCTAGGACTTACTGGCCCCTTCTCCCTGACACCACTCTGGAGGGTGGTCTGGGTTTTGGCACTAGAGAGCAGCCAGAAGAAAATACCATGGAGGCTCTGCTCCCAGCAGCTCCTTTCCCATGCTCAAGTCAGAGCGAAAGGGTGTTTCCTAGACATACCTCTTTGTGCTCTTCCTGACTCCCACTCCCACTTTAAAGTTGCCTAGTATCTGGGCTGAGGGACATTGGGAAAAATGTGAGAAACTCATCACTGATTCACTAGTTCTTAGAATTTCAGTTTTTTTCCCCAAAGGACTTGCTGGTCAGAGTCCCCCAATAACTTGTTAAGGTATTAGAGCTTCATTGAATAACACAGACAGTGTGGACTGTGCTTCTCTGTCTTATCTTGAACCATATCCCCTGGCTGAAGTTTTGAACATGTTAAGTTTGAGGTACATGGGGGACATCCAGGTGGAAATATATGTTTGTCTGGAGCTTAATTGTGAGCTTGGGGCTAGAAATAAACATTGTAGTCTTCAATGTATAGATACCATCTCCATTTACCTGGTCGGATAAGAGCAATCTAGGTGAGTGTGTAAAACAAGAGGAATGGACTCAGAAGAGAACCCTGGGGTACACCACCATCTGAATGGTGGACAATGGAAGTAAAGCCAATGAAGAGGGGCTAGAAGGGCACGAAGGAAACAGGACACCCCAGTGTCAAAGCTCCATTTCCACTGCCCTAGGCCTAGAGAGCATACGAATTCCCAAGCCTGCCACTAGCGTAAAGTGAAGATGCTGAACAAGGAGGAAAGACAAAGAAGTGATCAGGGAAAGAAAGAGACTCCCAAAGTTTGAGGAGTGTTATAGGATCAAGAGAAATAGGAGGGGGAGGGGAAAAAAGTGGGGGTGAGACTCTCCCCCTGCAATATCTATTATAAAATATAATTTACTCTCATTATTCTGGATCTCAGGTAAACACCTGTGCAGCAGCTGAGTCCTAGTTTCATCTTGGGAGTTTCATGTTTGCAGACCATTAAGAGCTAGCATGAGCCTAAATGGCCACAGGCTGGCCAAGGGGATAATGAGCTGAGGGAAGAGTGTAGACCCTGCAGCTGTGCTGAACACGATGATGAACTTGAAGCAGAATGAACAATTCAGGCTGACATGCTTGTTCTGTAAACAGTGTCCAGTGGTAAGTCAGCCCTGTTTCTTCTACATGACTCAATCAACATAGGTTAATTACACATCTTATGCCAAATCCAGTAGTCATGTTTTATGTTGTGCTGCTTTAGCCAGACAACATCTGTTAGGATGGAGAGTGAAACTTGCTGAGATGCAAACCACACACACCCTTCCCTCCTCTCCCCCAGCCTCTTACTGAGTAGTAAATTTCAGAAGTCTCTTCAAAAAATCCAAAAGCTGATGTCAAGTAGAGAATACATTATTTGAAATGGGAATTCATCATCAAAAGTGCTTAGAGGAAAAGCACTTGACCCCTTTTGAGCCTCCTAATCATCAATGAAATACAAGTTTTCTAGGATTTCATGTTATTTCTTCCCAAACTTGTGTTTTTTCTTGTGAATGTCCAGTGGCAGTGGCCATGTGTCCTTTATCTCTATATTCCTATCTTCCAACACAATGCTTGGTACATACTAGGGGTTTGATAATTTTGTTACACTGAGCTTAATTTTGAATCTGTCAAACTGATGTGTAAATTCTTAGAATTCTTAGATTCTTAGAATCTCTTACATCTCTTTTCTCCTCCTTCAGATTTCATTTGGTCTCTTCCTTTCTATTCATTTCTTCTCTCTTCTTTGCCTGTCTTTTCCCCCTTTCTTTCCCAGTACCAAATTATTGTCAGAAGGGGACAAAGTTTGAGCTGTAGTGTCAAGACAGCAATTTTCTCTACTCCTTTCTAACCTCACTCTCTTCCCTTGTCTTCCTCCATCTCCTCTCCTTCCTTCCCCTTTCTACATCCTTCATAATTCTCTTTCCGAAGTTCTCCATGTGGAACCATCTCATTAATGTGAAGAATGTAGTACTATTCAAATCATTGGAATAAAGGCTAGTTTCAGTTTCTATTAACCCCTCCTATTTAATGATCCTGCTTTGAATGAGATACTCTTCTGCAGCACAAAATGCAAGTTCATTATGAGATACAGCATGACTCATTTAATATGCCTAGTTCTTCGGTATTCTTAACTAATGGGTGCACTAATTTTATTAAGAATTAGGATATCTTTGTTGGCGTTTGACAGGTATCTGAAACCCTAAGGATTTAATGGATTTTACCAAGATCTTCTCCATAATCTAAATGAGAGTAGTACATATAACCCTTTCACCCTCAAGACAATCCACTGCATTGGTTTGCTGGCTCTTCAATGATTAAATGCTGAGGGATTACATGTGTGTCAGAAATTATTGAGATGAGGGGTTTATAAATATGTGTCACAATAGTTAAAGACACTTTATTCATTCAAGTCCATTATTATTTTAACTCTCTGTGCTGTCATCAGCAGCTCAGATGTCTCTGGATAGTCCAGGCTCTGGGGCTACCTGGAGATTTTGCTGGTTGATAGGTAATCCCTACTGGTAATGAAGGGAAAAGAAGAAAATTTAGACCAGTGTATTTTTTTCCCTGATACCAGATCTCAGAAGACTGAGCTTCTAGTACAACTATATCACTTTTCAGAAAGAAGGAACACAGGAGTGAAAGAAGCAAACACTGTTCTCTGTACTGCCTAATTCTGACTCTTAACTCATTTAATTCTCACAACACACTATAAAGGGAGGAGCTGCTATCTTCATATCCTTTCAATGGAGAGGTTGAATTTAGCAACTCACCTCCAGTGAATGCAAAACAAAAGAAGTAATGGAGTGTGGCTC
>RJWT010011181.1:0-23527 GCA_004365215.1 Cuniculus paca
GTGTGTATGGGAAAAATGGGGCTGGGACTTTTATTATAATGGCTGATGTTAGCATTTATAAGGCATTTTCATGAGCTCTTTACTCCTTGAAATATACTAAAGATGGTAGTGGGCAAACAGAGGCTGGGAGTATCCTGTCTATTTCATAAATTGTAACTCTTGGGCTTTTACTCTTCATTCCTAATTAGCTGCATGTCCTGCCTATTCTTTCTTCAGAATCTCTTCCCTGCAGTCCAGCTCCCGTCCTTCTCAGAGGAAGGCACCTTCCACTCTCATCGTGTGGCCACTTCCCACCAGCTTGTTTGGTCTCACCTAACTTCCACCCATTCACTTGACACATGTAGCATGAACAGGTTTGTCAGTGTAGCAGCAAGCACAAACAGATTAATTCATATTTTAGGAAGAGAATGACATTTTTGTAAGACAAAATTATTATTTGTTGTTCATGTGAAATTCAAATTTCACAGGACATCCTGTAGTTTATCTGGTAACTCTGTATATGAGTGATAGCTCTGAAATGCCATTTCTAGCATTCCAGAAGTTTTCAGTATTTTTCGGTTGCCTATAGGCTTGGGACCACGAATCAATTCCTATGAACAGGTAACACAAACCTGTGAACTGAATGGCCAGTAAGATATGTTAACCTGCAGCTAGTTTGGAAATTGAAGAGTAGATATTCCCTACCCTGGGCATTCGAATTTAGATTTTAAAAATATATATTCAAACTCAATGAAAAAAGCCAAGCATACACACATGTACAATGGACAGAGGTCTGGCATCCAATCTGAAACATGGCCCAAGCCCACTTGGCCTGAAATTGGAGAGCCCTGGTTGAACGTTTTGTCCTTTACCTTCTCTCTCCCTCCCTCACTCCCACCTCTTCCACTAGCTGTTTATGGCCATTTCACCCTGGCCATCTTCCCACAGGTCTATAGTCATCTTTTTTTCTCCAAGGTCAAAGTACCCCTCTCTGTCCAGGGTCACTTCTAGGGGTCGCAGCATTTCTCTCTCCAACAGCCCAAAGGAAAGATAAGAAGTAGCTTTTAAAGGCTTCCACCACTTTCCAAGCCCTCTGTGCAGATCTTCGCTTGTTGTCTTTTCTCTGAATTATTTGAGCACTGACCATGTCTCATATAAATGCCATAATGAGCTTTGCTGTGAAATGCATTCTCAATATGTATTTACCAGTGGGTTCAAGAATGTGCAAACATATGAACTCAGTAACTGCAGACTGGAAGCAAAACTAGACCAGTGCTTCCCCTACCCCCGCACTTCCTTACCTCCTGGCTCTCCTTTCAAGCATTTTTTCAAGTCTGAGGCTATGGCCAATTTTAAGCTTTGGCTTAAATAGTCTGTTTTTTTTTTTTATAGAGCTGATTAGAACCTTAATTTGAAAGATGGTACTTTTTGTTTTGGCTTCTGGCTTGCTGGGTAGCTTTGCTTTATAAGAAAATCAGCCATAACACCTTCAAAGGCCTCCCCTTGTGAATGGTGCACTAAGCCAGAGGTGGAGATTTGAAAAGAATGCCATTTAATCTTGGCAAAAACTTTTAGTTTCTGAGGAACCACTGAGTGGGGTTCCTTTGTACTTAGGCCTGATACACCTGTGAGGGGAAAGGGTTAGAATTTTGGAAATAAACCGATAAGCCACTAAGCTGGGAAAAAAGAAACAATCCTGGCCAGGCAACCTTTAATTTTGCTATCTCCAAAGATTTTTTTGAAAATATCTCACTCTTGTGATTTCTTGACCTGCTTATTTATATTCTGGCTATGATGTGCTGAGCTGGGTTGAGCTGCCGGCTCTGGGACTGGTTTGTAGCCAGCTGTGCCTTCAAAGAACTCCCTCTTTCAGACTTCTCCAACTCCAGATTCCACAGCTGCTGGGCCAGGCAGGGCCCTTTTGGAGGTCCCATTGCCTTTTGAATTATTTCTCTTCTCTTTATAAACAGTCTCTTCATTTTATTGGGAAAAGGTGTCATGACAAATGCATGTATCTGTGTTACCAGTAGGCTTCAAACTTCTCCATGGAACAATGGCTTTTTTTTTTTTTTGATTGAACAAACTAGAAGAAGCTGTTTATTAATCACCAGCTTCAAAGAGACTATACTACACTCCATGGCAGGACTACAAACCTCTCTGTCTCTGTCTCTCTCCTTCTTTCTTTCAAGACAGGGTCTCACTATGCAGTTCAGACTGTCTTTGAACTCTATGTGGCCAAGGCCGGCCTTGAACTCTTGCAGTCCTCCAGCCTCAGCCTCCCAAGTGCTGCGATTACAGGAATGTGCCACCATGCCTGGCAGAGCAGTGTTTCTTAACTGAAAAATACAGCCAGAAAGAAGAGACCAGGACATTTGGGGAATTTTACTGAATTAGTGGTTTTCCTTAAATAACTTCGCTTTAATTTCTAAGAGGAAGGGAAGGTGTATGTGTCCATGTGCCAGGTGTCAGGCGCTGGAGATGCAGACATAAATAGAATACAATGTCTGACTCACTCAAGATGGAGAAGGTGGATTTAAGTACCCTGGGCACAAAAACAAGCAGTGTAGTACAGCGGTCAGAGGCTCTCAGTCAGAGCTAGTGTATGCATTGGCTCTACCACTTTTAGGCTGTGTGGCATTGAACAAGTTACAAGCTTCTCTTTGCCTTGTGCTTTGCGTACTAAAATGGGGTTAATTTTTTAAACCGCTGGTATAAAGTTCCTGTGTGATTGAATGAGTTAAACTACTAAGCGCAGTGCTTAGCCCTGCCTCCTGTTTGTCACTATCATTAAGGAGGTGTGGAGGAAGTGTGTGGGTGCAGAGGAAGGTACATCTGGCTGCTTGGATGAGCAGGGGAAGCTTCAAAGAGGAGGTGACATTTGATTTGCACTCTGAAAGATGAGTAGGAGGTCAGTAGATACTGGTGATGTGGGGGAACTCACGTGCTGGGGCATGCAGTCAGAAGCAGGCACCAGGGAGGCCATGTAGCTGTAGCCAAAGCTATTTGGCTCCTGGGGCAGGAAAGTAAAAAAGCACAAACTTGAAATATGGAACAGTGGTTTCAGGGCAGATTGGGAAAGGCCTTGAAATCTATGGAATAGGTCATTAATTCATTCATTAGTTTTCATTATCTCTAAAATGATGAAGGAAGGCAAAAAAACAAACAAACAGGCTTCTGTAATTTGACCAATGTCACTGAACTGGTGATAGATGGGAGAACCAGCAGGTGGGAGAGCTGGAATTTGAACTTAGGTCTGTCTCATTGCAAAGCCTGAGTTCTTTTGGAGTTTGTGCTTTCTTGTAATGCTTAAGGTTGTGCTTCCCTTTTGCCTAGTTAAGTGGGATTGGAAATGGATTACTATACTGTACAGTTTAGTTTTCATAAAATGGAATCCAAAAATCTAATAAAGTAGTCTGAGGTGGACCTTGGGTGAATAGATACCAAGACTTAGGCTGGTGTGTATTTCAGGCAACTTGGGTAGGGAACTCTTGGGCTACAGCCCCAAGGCTTAGACCCTAGAAGTGTGGCCATATGACAGCCTGGTGTCCTAGCACAAAAATCACTATGGCAACCTCCATTCATTGCTTGATTCCACTTGGTCCAGCTGAGAGATACCCAATACTCTCCAAGTCACTTTCCTTTAACCATGGACTTTGTTTCTTTAGGGATCAGTCACAGACCAGAGTTTACAGGCTCAACCCTTAGAGACCAGTTGGACCCAGACCTGTGATACTGACACACACACACACACACACACACACACACACACACACGGCTATTTTTTTTCTTAGGTTGATCCTGCAGCAACTGGCCCCGTACTCTGCCCCTCTACAGTTGTCAAAGACATTGTCACTGCATCCCTAGCACGGGCTGAAAAGTGAAGAAGGAAAACTCAGGCCCCAGCGAGAAGTAGACAACAGACAGTAGGAAACTCCTAGTCTTCAGAGCTTCCCTCTTTATTGTGAACTGGTATCTTCAAAGCCAGCGTTTAGAAACAACCACAGGTCCCAGGGGATTTCCCTGGGGCAGCTAGCCACCCCCCCCATTTACTGTTTTTGCTTGTCTTTTCTTTTATTCCAATTCATAGCTACATAATTTTGTGATCTTTTTTGTTTAGTCCTCCACTCTGTCTTCTTGACTGTAAGTTACGTGTGGACAGGGACCATGTCTATTTTTTGCCTATCGAAGACAGGTGTGGTGTGTGGTTTTTTTCTCTGTATCACTGGCAGTTTCCTTCCTATCACTTCATTGGCATTGGAGAATTCTTCTCTTCCTGGGCTTTAACTATTGGAGTCCCTCAAGCTTGGCTCTTAGGTTACCATCGTTTCTCTTTTTCTAAGCCATCGCTCTCATGTATGAAACTTCAACAATCCTCTTTACCATCATTGTCTGTATGTTTGAAGGCATCTCAGATTCCCAACTACTGGGGTAATGCGCATGAACTCGGCCCCTTCGCAGTGTTCTCTGCGTAAGTGGTTCCATCACGCAGCAACGTGGGCAAGCCAGAAACCTAGGAGCCATCCCGACTCTTCTTCATTGTTTACGCTCTTGCTAAGCCGCTCACGCAGGTATGTAGATGTTTATTTACTTCTTACCCATCTCTCAGAGCCATCTATTGTCATTACTGCAGTCCCCATCCTAGTTCTCATTTCCTCCCCTCACCTGACTGACTTATACCTTCCTATTTCTGTTCTGTCCCACTCCATTCTCCGGGCTCCTGCCAGAGTGACCCTGTAATGCGAATGTAACCACGTAACTATTATTACACGGGAAGGCCCCACACACAGAGAATTAGAAACCCTGCCACAGCTTCCATTATGCTTATAAGTCGACATTTTTGCATGAGCAATAAAGCCTTGCATGACACAGACCATAAGTTGGCTGAATTGGAGACACACTCTTTGGCTGATCTCGTTATTCCCCAGCAGCTGGCTCGCGCACGTGTGCGTGTGTGTCGGGGTTACTTCACCCTGGCATGGAAGATCCAGGCTTGGGCTATGTTGCTCCAGGAAAGCTCCAGCCTGGTTACCTTCCAAGGCTTCTCTTGGCCTACAGCGAGCTCACCCATCCTTGCTATGGCAAATGTTGGAAGGGCAGTTGTATTTGCTGGCCTGCCAGCATGCGCAGCGAGAGTCAGTTTGTTTGGTTTATATGCTTTCTTTTAGGGCGGAATTGAACATCAGTCTTTGGTGCCCCCTACGCTCCATAAAATATGCATAAATGCTTCAGAATTACCTCCTTAAAGGAAATTGGGACTCGAAGCACAGCTCTTTATAAGGAAATCTTCCTATGTGTTTGTTTAATCTCAATTGTATTGCAGCCAGGAGTAGAACTGAGGTAAAGTTCATGAATCAGGTTTGGGATTGCTACTTTGCAATTCCGCAATACATGAGCTGTCACTTCTCTTTAGAATATGGGAACATTCTGTCACCTTCTGAAGCCTTTAGGGACCACAGCCAACACTGAGTAGAAAGTGTTCCATTTGTAGAATTCTGTTTTATACAGAAGACGCTCAATGGAAGGAATTAGTTAGAATCCAGCCATTTTCAGACAAGAAGGGGCACGTTCTTTTGAGAAAGTTGGGTAGGCATGGCCTTGAGTAGCTAGAGGTACCTTAATAGCACCAGGAAGTTGAAAGAGGCCACTGGGGCTAATTTGGCCCCTTCATCTCTATGCCTGATGCCAGAAGTCACAGTATTTGCCAAAGCCTTTAACCTTGACCCACATTTTTTGACCTCTTATACTCCATTCCCTGTGCCTGCCTGGGAGCCCTTTCAGTGATGGCAGCCTGACCTCAGCCTAGAGTAGTCATTTCTCCTGTTCCGTAGGTTGTCTCTTCACTCTGTTGCCTTCTCCTTCACTGTACACAAGCTTTTGAGTTCGATATGTGGTGTTCACCAAGGATTGAGTGCTTTGTGGCTGGAGCCAGGCAAAGTTCATCAGCAGAGGTGTTTGAAGGAGTGATGGGTACGCAAATGGCACTGGAGTCTCTGAACCCTCTGTGTGTCCTGAGGTAGGGACAATGGCCTCGGCTCCCCTCAATTTTCAGTTGCCATTCCTGCCAGGGATTGAGCAGGAGCAAGTAGAGGTTGAAGCCAGGCAAAATTTCTCCCAAGCTGAGGTTCCCACAGGAGCAAGTGAGAGTGGAATGCTGTCGGACAGTTTCTATTTGGGTCAACTTAGGTTCTGTGTCCTGGGGCAGTGACAGCCTACAGCCACAGGGGAGTTGCAGGCGATGGCCCCAGCACTCTTCTGTGTATAGGAGAGAAGTACAGGATGTAGAGTTCTTTCTTTGCCTTGTTAGTCACAGGCACCTGTGCACAGCACTGGGAGGATGGCAGGAGCCATGCAGGCAACTGTCTTCAGTCCTGGATCCCACTTGAAACTACATGGGACTGGCCACGTTCCTGTTCCCAGCGTCAGAGGGCAGCCTCCCTCATATCCCTTAAGGTAGTGCCCATAACTCCCTTCCGCACTGCAACACTCACTCCCTACAATACCACCTAGTGGGTTTGTGTTAGTTACTTCACCAAAGCAACTAGGCACTGAACCAGCAGTGGAATGTGTGGATTCTCCGAGATGGGACTATGTAGACTTCTGACCCTGAAACACTCTCAGATAACAGGTCCCCTTTCAAGATGGCTCCCAGTTACAGCACTTTGGAGGTTCACTGAGAAATGAATTCCTTTTCCCAACTCAGACTACTTCACAAACTCCAGGCCTCTTACCTACTTAGGTTGTAAGCCTACAAGGGCTGTGAAACTTTCCAATAGCTAGGTTGGCAGTATCCTGACGGATGGAGTGTGTTGGAACTCTTTTACCTTTGCTTCTGGGGAGTGGAGACTCCTCCTCTTCTAGGAGGGGAGGCAGGAATGCAGGTATAGTGATAGTGTTTCTCTTGCTATCCTGTTGTTACGGTTTATAGGTAGATGTTCCCTTAAAGCCTCCTGTGATAATAGGAATCTTTGGAATGTGATTGGATTAAAGGAACAGTATAGCTTTCTGGCTGTTAGGAGGGTGGGGGCTGCAAGGAAGACCTGGGTCACTGTGGGTGTGACCTGGAAGGTTACACCTCACTGCCAGGCTCCTCCCTGACTCTCTGCTTTCTGGCAGACATGACACATGCACGCTCTCCAATTCCAAGTCCATGCCCCTCTACCATGCCGCCTTACCTTGGAGCCAGCTAACTATGGGCTGAAGCCTTTACAAACTGTGAGCCAAAATAAAACTCTGCTCCTTTAATTTGAAGTTTTCAGGTATTTGTCCCAGCAATAAGGAAAGTGATTAAGACATCTCTGGATTTTAAGGGCTTCCATTTTCTATTGTTGAATTCTAGTGTTCCCCTGTAGTCATTTGCCTCAACATGCAGCTATACATCTTTGCTTTCGTTCTCTGTGAATAGCGGGTGAGTGTTCTGGCTCATCTTGGTACCCTACACATATTTTAAAAGGTAAGAACAATTACACATTTTGAACAATTTACACTTTTGCAATATTCCACTCATGCAATACTGAGTGATTATAAGAAACGTCATAAGAAAAGTGTGAGTCAGGAAAAAATTAGGAAAAATAATGACAGTGATACAATTCTCATGTCTTTCTGAATGCAAGTCTCAGTAGTCAAGCAGATATAAACCTAAGTGAGAATGCTACTTCAATATAGATAGAAATAAAGCAAGAAAATGAGAGTTCAGTTTTGCCGATTTTATTGAACCAATAAAATTCCTACTAATAACAATGAAATAAATTTCTGCAAGTATAAATGTGATACAGTTTAACAAAACCCATTGTTCTGTACCTATAAATAGATTTTCAAAATGTCATAAAAAGTGCAGTTATGAATTGTTAACATGTTAATACACAATTTCTTTATTTCAAATGTGTGTGTCTTGACTCACTAACAGTTCCTTCTGCATCTGTTCAAATAATATTACCCATCCCTCCGGGAAAAAAAAAAAAACAGGCATTAAAGCACTAGAATATTACACATAAGCTGATCCACTCAGGTCGGCTTTAGTCAGAATTGTAAAATCAGCAACATAAGAAAAATAAAACCTAGTTATACATACAAAAAGCTTTCATGGTTCTATAATCTCCTTAACTGCTGACTCATGTGGAGGGCATTAAGAGCTGAAAAGGCTTATATGGTTAACTACCTTAGACTATATCTACAGCAGGGTCTGGTTTGCCAGAACAAGGTTAAAGTGGCTGTTTATTAAGTTTGCTATTTTTAGAATTGAAACTATAAAGATAAGACTGCCATTCGACACTGAACTTGTGTGAATTCTAAATTGCATCAATGATCTATTTGATAAAAGCTTATTCTAATTTAAAACCTTATAGAGTAAGAGACTGATATATAGAGCAGTCTTAAAGATCACGTCATCCGCCTTACATTAGTCCAAAGTCACGTGCTTCGTAAAAAAAAAGCAAAAAAATTACAGTAACAAAGCACAGGACTACAAAGGCAAAACATCACAGCTTCTGATTACATTGAATAAAAAGTACCAAGGAACATAAAGGATAATTCTGTATTAATACTGATGAATTAAAGAACTATAATAGACATTTCACAGCATGCTACATATATTGCTCACAAATAAGGATTAAATGATGTCTAAAATTGAAAGTCAAGAAGTTGGCAATCTGATTTCATGTGCAATTCAGCTACAAAGTCTTAATATATACATTCATTATGTAGCTGCCCTGCAAAATCAGGATTAAAAAAAAGTTTTCAAGTTCAAATCCTATTTCATAAGTTGAAGGATACATCCAGTTCTTCCATGACCAGTAAAGTAATTTTCAGGTTTGAAGGAGCTAATCCAAGAGACAAGGCCACATTCCAAGGTGACCCAACAGGGTTCTTGTTTATCTACATGTGGATGGCATGTGGTTTGTTTTCAGTATCTATTTTATTTTGGGCTAAAAGAGTTAAATGTGAAGAGGAAGAAGAAACAGAAAATTGTACTTTCTCTCCAGAGAAGATATATGAAAACAAAGAAAAATTTGTACTAGATATAGAGTTTGGATCAATTTCCTTGATGAACAAGGGTACCGTTTAACTCTACTTTTATTTAAAAGAACCAGAGAGATTAGAAAAGGAGAAAACAGTCTCTCAGCTTTCCAAAGGAATATTCTTGGCCACCCAACTGATACATTTCCTTTATCCTACCTTTTGATGCTTCCTTATCAGACTTGGGGGAGCCAGTTGAAAACTTGTAAAGACTGGTTAATTTAAGAAAGAGATGTATAATTAGTTTAATTCTGTGTCACAATGTATATGCTTAACTAGTCAGAACCTGTGAATAATATTTTAACACTAAAGACTGAAGATTCTTTCTCCCTCTTTAATATTCTTTCTGTAGAAATTATATATTCATTTTTAAGAGGGTAACTTGAGGGGGTGCAAGAAAATAGATTGTTTTAGCAAAAATTTTCATACCAAAAATTATACTTATCATATTTAGACTTATTAATGTTTGATGATGTCCTATGAACTATAAAATGGGGCATCTGTTTTAAAGGCCATATTATAGTAAGCACTGCATTCTTTTGAAGATTTTTACAAGCATTCAAAAGAACCAGATACTCTCTTCTTTCCCCTATATTTTTTCTTTTTCTGTACTTCATGATGGTGCAGTCATAATTAGGTTAAAGCCAAAGTAAACACTTTATGATACATGACTGAATAAAATTTTCAGTCTCCAAGTCTTATTTCTTAAGTAGGCTATTGGGTTCACTTTTGGGTCTTTAAAGGGATTTAGTGGACACTGCTGTCAGGATGGGCCATTCATGACCAAGATGGGAAACATGCAGAACCCATCAGAATTCATATTCATCTACACTGTTAATCAGGGTGGTTCACCTTCCAGTCAGAAAACCGTCTATAGATAAATGTGTCCCGTGCTAGAAACTGGAGGCAGTTTCATCTCAAAATAACGCTGAGTGCACACAGGCTGGCGAGGAAGAATTTGCATTTTTGTCATTAATGATATTATCTGGACATATCTGAAGTACAGTAAGGGGAATAGACTACAAAGTCAATGCATTCTCTTTTCATCCCATAGAAGACACTTTCCTCCATGAGAACAGGGTCGGGATGGGGGTTAGAAATTTAGTCTAACCCCGGAAAGCCTAGTCAAACCCTTATGTACCCAGTTTTGCAGTATTTTAATGGTGTTCTGTGATCCACACAGACCATCTCAACACCCTTATCAATGTCCTCTTACATGAAATGTGTTTCATGGCCCAAATACCACCAATAAAACAAATAACTGAAACATCACTCCATTTATATGCCAGAAATTTCCTGTTCCACTAAAGGGCTACAGGTCAATCTGGACTGCTAGAGAATTTTAACTTTACATTCAAATAACTTGGACTAACACCAGTATTCATTATCTAATATAGATCCAGGTTATGATGGCAATTTAATCACTTTAAAATCCTGCTAAATGCTAAATTCTGCATGGTAGAAATAGTTCAATTTCTGTATCATGTATAAATATAAAGATTCCTACTTTGATAGAAGGCAAAATCTTCTATGATTTATTTAAAATATGGAAGTAGTATTACTGAACAGAGAGTGAACCCATGAAAAGGCTGGATACTCTGAATTTATAGGCTCTCTGGGGATGAGGTAGAGGAGAATACGATATTTTGGCAGTTGGGAAAAGGGTAAACAGTATGGAGTGGACAAGATCACACTGATGTTGCATAACATGATAAGGTGGACTAAGTGCAGCAAGGGGAGTAAGTTAGTCAAACGTCAGCCAAAATATAGATGGATGGTTGAGGGATTTAGAGGGAGTTGTGACAAAGCCATAATCTTCACGGAAGGAGAAAACGTAATTCAGAAAAGTAAGTGCTGGTGACTATCAGTGGGTGGCTGGTGGTGTTTGGTTTGAATTGTGAAAGGTGTTCAGACCAAGATAGGCTGAGGGAAAGGAAGCGAGTGAAGGTATACAGGTTGAGGCACTTGGAGGAAGAGAAAGCAGGCAGGAAAGAGAGGACTAAATGCAGGTAGAAGCTTCCTTTATATTAGGTGGATGATGCTGAGGAAAGCCACCATCTCAGTATTATGTTCCACAGTTTTTGAAAAACGTTTCCTTCCTCACAGGGCTATCTTGACATATACCTCTATCTCTGTAATCCGCCTCACTCCCACCTATATTTGTTCTAGGTCTCACCTGAGCAGATACTGCTAACTAAGCCAAATCAGCATCAAAATAACCTCCACACACAGTGGTCATTTAAATTCTGTTGACTGAGAGAAATACATTCATATTACAGTACTGCTCTGAGGAAAGACTACTTAATTAGATTCTCAGTCTCCACAGAGATATAATAGGGAAACACAGTTTAGGATGATGGCCACCTAGAATAGATTCTGATTATACAAATTATATAATTTAACACTCAGTCTAAATAGAGGAACCACATATCTTTCAGTTTAGTATCGAACTGTACTAAGAAAATAAATATTAGTTGTATAGCTTCATTGTTGCATACTTTTAACTCCATGCAAGACCATCTATTTGAACAAGACAAAAAATATCTATTAGATAAAAAGAAGCATTTAAGGTCTTGCTTTCCACAGAAATGACTTAGAATTATCTATAAAACACAACATAAGCAAAAAAAAAAAAAAATCCCCGAAAAACACACCTTATTTTTAGTATCGCAGTGCAAACCTTTTTATGACATGCACTGAAATTTGCTTTTTTTCTCTGATGGATTATTTTTAGTTAAAAAGAATCTATCATATATTCACATTCCCTAAAGGTGGTGAAATATTTTATGTACATATTTTTAATTGCTGATAAATTTATTTTGCCGTGGGACAAAGTCTAAGATTTCAGGTTAAAAACTTTAGAGTCAGGGGCTGGGGATATAGCTCAGTGGCACAAGCACCTGCCTGGCAAGCACAAGGTCCTGAGTTTGATTCCTGGTGCAAAAAAACCAAAAATGAACAAAACAAAACAAAACAAAACAAAACCAAAACCAAAAAGACCTTTAAAGTCAGGAAGGAAAGAGTTGCTCTGAAATAATATTAATTAACTTCAGATGTATTAAAAGTCTTTAGGGGACATTATAACACAAATAAAATAGGGCTCTGGTTCAAGTTTTATATGATTTTTTATATAAACCTTACATTTGGTTTTCTATTCTAAAAACAGCCCTGTGTTGCTCTGCCATTACTTGGGCTTATAACCATAATATAAGGCCAAAGCCATACCCCCAGATTCCACGTTAGTCATCTTTTATTTAAAGAGTACCCCAAGTGAGACGAATTATTCCTGAGACTGAGACAATGTACCTAGTTAAAAAAAAAAAAAGTTGAGGGAGTCTTGTCTCCAGAGCCTCTTTTCCCCTAATTCTCACAAGCCCACCTGAGGAAGCCTAGTCTGAAGGGTTCAGTGAGGCACCTGGCTGTCGTCAAGTGGGTTAAAGGACAGATTGACTTTCACAGGGGAGGTTATTGTGATATCTTGTAAGGTGATCTGAGAAATGAAGAATTATCATCAAAGCTGGAAAACTTGAAATTTCAAAGTAAATACACATTATTCAAGCATATACTTGAGTGAATTATTGAGAGTAATTTTAACACAATAAGTGAGGAATTAAAGAGTTCACATTCGCATGTGCTTTTTTCATGTACACTTGCATGTTTAAGTTTGGCACAATGTGAGCCCAAGGTGATTAGCATATAATCACATTATTATACCAATTGAACCAGATATCTTTTTTAAAAAATATCACATTTTAATATAAAAAGCTACACTATAAATTACTACATAATAAATTCAATACTCTGGAAAAAAAATACCACCCTGGCAAACCGCATCAGAATTTCAAGTTTGCACTGGATAGAGAGAGTTGATAACAAATTCATTGTGAAAGGAATTCATAGCCTGGAACAACCTGGTGCATAAGCACCTTGAGACATCAGGCTGGTTCACTGAGGCTTGCACATGCATCGTTTTAGTTTTTTAGTTCCAAGCCAACTTCATTTCCTGATTACTGAAGAGATGGATCAATGTTGAGCAAGAAAGAAATTTTACTAGGAAAGATATCTATTAAAGGCACTAATTATTTCCATAACTCAAACTTTAACTACTTACATTTCTGGGGAAAAAATAAAAGAACAAAAAGTGGCCACTTTAGTTACTTATACCTTGTTTCCCCTTTTGGTCTAAAGCTCATATGGTGTTCTGTGAGAATTTCTCCTTCTAGTCAGTACATAGAAATCGTTTTTTTTTCATCCTGTAATACAGTCCACCTGCACAAAATGATAGACTATTGATTAAAAAGATTCTAATAAAAATGCAAGAATAAAAGACATCCTCATCTTGAAAGTCCTAAAATTAGGGAAATTAAATGGACTTTTGACTTGTTATCTGTGTTCTGTCATTCTCTTCAGTACTTTCCTTATAATTAATATTTACCTATACAATGTGATATTGAAAAAAATCAACATACGGTATATGCAATAAACAAAACATAAAGAGATCTGGCATGAGTTCTTTGAATCATCTCTTTAAGTAAACCACCCTGTCCTGAAAAACATTAGTCATTTTTCTCCTCATGGAAGATTTCAAACAAGATCCTAGAATCCAAAAACACAGAACTACCTTACATTAATAGGTTTACAGTTATATTTGTTTTCCTATCTGGAACAAAATCTAAAGGAAAGCAACCTAATGTATTGTACTAGAGACAGATGATAAATAGAAGGGAAAAAATGGTTTAACAAAACACTAGCTCCTGATTATTTCATGAGACAAAAAGTAAGTCCTATAAAATAAGTCTAAAATGAAATTTCTGTGGCAACTATAATGGAAAAATTTAACAATATTTACTATGGCAAAATGGATATGCTTTTAAAAATTACCATATATGTGTAAAATTCAAGTCACCTTTAATTAATCACAAAAGTGTTTAAGCAGTGCAGTTGTGTCCTACTGGATAGTTGTCAGCATCTCTTCAGGCACTTCGCTGGTTCACTAACATAACACAAATTAAAGCTATAAACACGTAATGTTGTGCTCTCTGAAGATAGTCTAATCAAGCAACACAAACCAATGCAAAAATGTGACTTTTTGGCCACTTATTCCTCCTCTATGACTTGATACCTTTTTAAACCAGTTGTCCAAAGAGATTTTTTTCTGGAGAAGGGAATGCTTTGGCATTATAAAAAGAACATTGTTTAACCCTAGTAAGGTAAAACAGAAAAAGAGTCTAGTGCAATAAAGAAATCTGAATAAAATTTCTTTATGGCTCTGTTTAAAAGGACACTTCTGCAGTGATATGATAGGGGAAAAGTTTAGTTGAGTATTTTTTAGAACATATTGCACTCTTTTGTTGTTCCATCACATTAATGCATAGAAACACAATTTTTACCTTTGAATTATAAACTGTTTAACCTATTATAAGAAGAAAATAATGGAAAATAATTTCTAAAAGCCTAACAGAAAAAAATATAGACATATTTACCATCCTTTGCTTATTGTAAGATAGAAAAACCTATGAGAAAGGAAAAATGTGCAAAGAAACTTTTTGGTCAGTCTTGTGTGGGTATAGGTCTGCGTGTGCCGACTGGATGAACCGTGAGCAGCACTGTGAGCACTGATTATTCAGGTGACTGAGGATCGTCGTCAGTGACAGAAAGGATTGTGTATAATCCTAATTTTCATATATACATCTAATATGGAAAACTGACTTCTGTTGTAAGATAGAAAGAAAACAGTTGAATTTGGCATTTCAGTAGCATGCTATAGAATTCATCATGATTAAGTTCACATTAAATTATGGACGATGGCTGTATCACATTTCATGTTATTGCCAATAGCAGTCAAAATAAAAAAAACTACAAATAAGAAAACACACAGTGCCTGACAAATAATTTCCTAGGGACACGACTTCGTGTCCAGTGAGCAGCTTGGTTCAACAGCGCATGCTTTTCCTCTACCAGATTTAGGACACAACATGACAATTACAGAATGGCCAGAGAAGGTCATTCTTTGCTGAATTCCAACATCTGAAGAACAATCGCGTGAGCAGATTGTAAGCGCTTTTCCTTATTTAAAAAAAAGTAAAGAAAAAAATACACATATACACAAACCCCAAAACACTGAAGTCAAGCATTAACAACCACGTTCATGATTTATGATCGGTGTCCAAAAATCCAACTATAAACAATGCAAAGTAGTGCTCCTCAGTATTATTTTTGCAATTGTTAGTAATGTTAAGCATCAAGAAAAAATAAAACACATCATTGCACATTATAGCCTGGAGGAAAAACAAAAACAAAAACAAAACAGCTAAACTCTGACACTAGAGAAGTGAATAATTTTGATGCTATATCACAAACAGCTTCTGATGTAAATTGAATGTGAAAAAGTCTTTACACATATATGACACTGTCCCTGGGTGACACTTTAGGTCAAATGCCGAGTTATGGCACGAAGAGCATAAAGTAGTTCAGCTTGCATCCTTGCTTCCATTAAAAGTAGATTTACATGAACCTAAAAAGTGAAAATGTTATCAGATTAGTAACCATATAAGAAATGTTTAAGTTTTTCATATGTTAGACTTCACAAAGGTTTTTATCTGTATATAGGCAATATAGAAACATGCATGCCTAGGAATACTTATGCATGTACATAATGGAATATTCAAACCTGCATTTGTTAAAAAACCCGTAATGTTTATAATATTCCCAGTCTTTTTAGACTATACATTATGCAAACCAATCAACCATTTAGATTATAAAAATAACTTTTGTAAGTTATATTCTCACAAATTATGCTCCCTTCTAATAAAAGTATTATCTGGCTAAAAATGAACCCTATTTTTTTTAAGCAGCCTATGTTTATTACACAGAAAGCTTTTTAAAAATTTCTTTGTATTTACCTGAAAAATACTAAAGCAAAAACTGCTGCTTAGTGCAGTCTGTAATTAGTATCTGATATTAGCTGGCTACGCATGACCTCTTTAGTCTTTCAGATGGAAGTGTGAAGAGTACTTCTAGGGATACTTCTTAGCTGACAGGTGAAAGTAAACACATAAAAGTTTTCAAAATTTACTACAAAGAAATATTTATTTTGATATCTTTCTGTCAGCTAAATATATTGTTGGATATGCAAGGTATGATTGAAGAATTTAGTGACTATTTCAATTTAAAAACATTTACTATCGTGAAAGACACATTGCCATCAGTCTTCCTTGTTTTGAACGTAAGTCCTCTTTTGTGAGTGCTCTTAGTTGCACTGTCATGGCTATTATCAGTGTCCTGAATCAACTCAAAAAGTTTCCCTTTCATGGCCATTTCAACTTTGAGAAAAAGCCGGAAGTCACATGATCCAGTGAATAAAGTACGTGAAGAAACACCATCATTTCTTATGAGCCTACCCTCTATTGGTTGGCACTAGGCAGCAGCATTTACCATATATTTTGATCACACCTTATAAAGACATTTATTAAAGAGCACTGGCAGAACTTCTTCAGAAAGTGTCAAAAATGATGGGACAAGTATATCTGAGATGAAGGGGAGTATTTTGAGGGGGATTAATGGCAATGTATCTTTTACTGTAATTCTAAAAATTTAAACATTCACTGTATATTTTCATCATTCCTTGTATTCTAATAATAAATAGGATTTCCAGATAAAGCCTAGAAAAGAAGAAAAATTGCAAACACATAAATGTGGCTTCAAGAAGAGATGCTGGAGATAAGATAGATATTTTCTGAAAGACTTTAAAAAATATGTTACCAAGGTCATAACATTTTTGCCAAGGCTATACACCTAATTAGTGAATGTAAGGACCTAGAAGATTTTTTTTTTTATTCTCAAGCTTAGAAACTGGTATAAAGGAGATTCTTGGACTTGATGGTTAAAAGGTGTAGGACTTAAAGCCAACTCTTACACTATAATATTGGTAAAGATTCTTTAACTTAATACTAAATTATTAAATTGGAATAAAAAACTATTCTTCCAATAGGTTAACTCTGGTGGCTAGCTAGTGTTATTTCTATAAGAATCTCTATATGGATATGCCTTTTGGGTCAAGATGCAACTATGCCTATCACTATTTCTCAGTAGGTTTGATTTTTAGGAAGGAAATGACAGGATAATTTCCCAATGACTTTAAAGGTATCAGTATTTAGATCCAGTCCTTCAAAAGTTGATCCTAAAACTTACTTATACACTATGTTGGATAAAACACATAACCAAAATTTAGGCATCATTTTTACTAATCAATACTTATACTTAATTTGTGTCTATGGTATAACGCATGGTCATGAAACTTACCTTTTCTGAATGTTTGAACTGACGCCAGTAACTGTCATACATGCGTTTTGTAGTTCTTTCAGGATAGCAGGTCACTGTCTTAATGTAAACCTTCAGGCTTCGTTCAAGTAATTGATTAACTTCTCCATAATCATAGTCATCATACCTATGAGCATAGTGACAACAATTTTAGTATGACAAAATAAAAAGTTTCAATTTCTAGAGTTGTACTCATTAATTAATTCCATCTCAAAAGCTCATTAAAGTCATCTAACAAGTATTTATTGATTGCACTCTTGTAGGTATTGGGGTATACTAGTAAAGGAAAAAAATTGATCCTTGTTCTCTTATAGCTTAAATTCCATTAGACTATAAAGGGCTGAATTAAAAAGATAAACCCATAGTATGCAGGAGGTAGTAAGTGCTATGCGGAGGAAATGGATCTGCAGTCTGGGAAGAGAAGACTTGTAATTTTAAGTAGAATGAGTATGAAAGCGTCTCCGAGACTCTGACATTTGGGCAAATACTGGACGGTTGGAGAGGAGACTTAAATTCTACTAGTGTTTATTTTTAAGGGAATAGCTATAAAATGTGTATATATTTTAAAATGCAACGATTCGCTCATAATTTATCATCTAGGATATTCAGTGGGCACATAGCATAGTTATTTTATGCCATAAAATGTCTGGGGCCAGAAGTGTTTCAGACCTCAAAAGTTTTTCAGATTTTGGAATACTTGCATAGACTCTATCAGTGAAATATCCTTAATTTAAGAATTTGACAACTGAAATGCTCCAAAATCCAAAGGTGCAAACTTAAGAATTTCAGAGAAATTTGGATGTCAGGTTTTCAGACGTAGTGTTTCTTACACAGAATATTGCATCACTAGCTGATTGATCAGGAAATTTTGGAATTCTTTAGTTTAAATTATAGAACATACTTGCTCAACAAACTGAATTCGAATTTATTCCGTAAAGATTTTCTGATACTGTATCAGAAAGGACATAGTATATAGTCAAGTTGAATGTATTCATAATTGCAAAATGTTTCTGCAAATCTGTCTCTATAAAAAGCTTCCAATACTCAGCTCAAAAAGGCACATCTCCAAAAAGAGCTTTCTTGATTAGACCATTCAGTTTCATTGCCTCATTTATTCACTGTCCTCTCAATGCTAATTTTCTAAATTTAGCAGCCATTAATTTATACTGACTGATATGTTTCAGTACTCTCATGATGTCAGCTTATGAAACCTTTATGAGAACAAACTCTGTTTTAGTTTTGCTTGCTCTAATTACCATTCCTTCAAAGTTTTAAAAACCAAACCAAACAAACCAGGATTTATTACAGTGATCTAAAAAAAGAACACTTTAAAAAAATTAATGATATTCTCCTAGGAAGACTTCAAATTTAGTCTAATTCTATTCTGTCTCCAATGATTACTGATGCTTTTCACCTTAGTAAATTCTTACTATTGTATTTATATGTGCATCATTATTAAGACTCACAATGAAGAAAAGTACTTCTCTATAAAATTAATTTTTAAAATCAAAAGTCCACATATAACATTTTCTCCCAGAATCAAATACTCCTAAATGGGATATACCTAAGACTCATGTTAGAATTTTCACTTAGAGATGGATACAACTGTTTGCACACCAAGCATACCTGATTCCAAACATACAGTGAACATAGTTAAATAAAGCTCTGCGCAGCGTGGTTGTGTCAACATCCTCATGGGTTGCCATAGTGTTATAGGTGAGGTTGTAGACCATCCGAAACTTCTCATCAAGAAGATGTCCAATGTCAGAATACAGCCTGTTCACCAGGGAGAACCCATGATTTTCCCAGGTGTAGTCCTAAATAAAGAAAAGGTATCCAATTGCAAAATGAACATTTTCTATTTGAACCATTTTTGTTAAATAAAATTACTGAAACGAGTCAGTGAGAATATCTGTAATTTAGTTCTAGGCTTTCAGCTTTACTAGGCTTCATCAGGAACTCTTCACATCAGTCTGTCATTGGAGTGCTGGGATGTTTCTTCACAGGGTCCAGGGATTGGGGATGCTAGTGATAAAATATGTCCACCTTCTGGAGTCAAGTGCTGTGCTACACACAATGCACCCTTATCTGAAAAGACACCAGAAAATCTTGGAATACTATGTCACTAAACTTAGTGACATGAATGTTTAGGTGATCATCTGAAATAGGAATGAAAGTGTGTTTAAATCAAACATATGCCCTCTTTAGATCTCCCATCACTACGGTGGCTACACTTTCTGTGAGTGGGAGGGTAGTTCTTAAAAGCCTGTAACCTTATTATAAAATGCCTTATTACATATGTGACTATATCATTTGATTTCTTCTCTGCTCCCTCAAAAAATGGGATGAACATTATGCAACTAACTTATAATAATGCAGGTGACTAAATAAA
Organism: Cuniculus paca; assembly: GCA_004365215.1. Classification (NCBI taxonomy): domain Eukaryota; kingdom Metazoa; phylum Chordata; class Mammalia; order Rodentia; family Cuniculidae; genus Cuniculus; species Cuniculus paca. Next base: position 19,703 of record RJWT010011181.1, read on the forward strand.
GCAGACAGCAATTCTATTTTGTCTTTTTAGGGGGAAAATGTTGAAATAATTATTGGGTTAACAAGTTAGACTGAAAACTAGAATAAATAAAAAGATTTACAAGTACTATCAGTTTCTATAAGGATATCTCATACCTGAGCTCGGAATGTTGGCAAATGCTCTTCTCCTCGTCTGGCAAAGTCTTCATACCCAAAACCAGGATCTTCAATGTATCGAGAGACATCAGATGTTACAATCATGTCATCATCAAAATCTAAGGAAATTAATGAAAGAACCATTGTTAAAGACATTGTAACATGCTGAATAAAAATGTTAAGATAATAAAAGTTAAGATAATTTCATTACCAAATACTGGGAATTAACATTTAACTGTAGTTATCAAAGAACTGACAAAAATTTTTAAATGATAGTAGTGAAAGAGCAATATTCTATACACCTATATACTCACATAGTACCTATATACCAGTTACTATGCTACACAATTAATATCTTTTTTGTTTTATTAATTCCGAGAAATACCACTTAAGAAAGAAACCTCTGTTATCAATACTATTGTTAATGCAAAATATTAGTAAGAAATACAATGTGAATTAGCATAAAAGATGTGGAAAACCACTAACCATCAAACTACCTAACATCTGAAGCTTTGAAGTGACTTTCAGTTCTCTGAGAAGTTTCATGCTTATCCCTAGCCCAAACTTATCGTCACTTTGCATTGTCCTTGTATTTCAGCATTCTATTCAAGTGAACACACTAACATTCACATCCCCATCCTCCTCTCCTTCTCTTCTTCTCACTTCTCCCCTTCTTCCCCTCCTCTCCTTCTTTTGGTGTTTCTGGGAATCAACCCAGGCAGGGCCTCACAAATGTTAGGCAAGCAGTCTACCACTGAGATACAGTCCCAGCCCCAAATGATGGCATTTCAATTCTTCAGTTCTCTCTCTCTTTCTCTCTCTCTCCCTCTCCCTCTCCCTCTCCCTCTCTCTCTCCTTTTTTGTCTTTTTGAGACAGGGTTTCATTATGCAGTTCAGGCTGGCCTTGAACTCACTCTGTGGCCCAGGTTGGCCTTGAACTTGCTGCAATCCTCCTGCCTCAGCCTCCTGAGTGCTGGGATGACCGGTGTACTCCCCCATGCCCGGCTCAGTGCATTCTGTAACATAACTCATACTTTCCTTAATTTAGTGTATCACGTAATAATCAACAAAAATGAAGCAAAAAATATAAAATGCAGCAGCAATCACTAAGGCTGCTATACAAGCCAGAGTTCTGTGGATTACAAAGTAAATTTAACTAAGAAAGTGTGTCCTAACTAAACCCTGTAAAACAGTGTCTCTTCAGAAGTGAATCATTCCCATGACACTGTACAACCGGGGGTGTCGTATGGCAAATACTGATAATGGTGTTGACTATTCTAGCACTGGTTCTTTTGTGTTTTATGGTAGCTTTTGTTTCGCTCATATACATTTTCAATTATATGACTTTTAAACATTTTAAAGTAATAATAAAAAGTGAGATTTTTATAATAAATGAATTGATCCTAGGAAAAATCTCTACTTATTAGTCTTAAAAGTAGGAGTAATTCAAGACCTGTTTTAGTGACAGTTTTGTCTACAAAAAGAAATATACAAATATTCCTCAATTATTTATATTTTGCTATATTTTTGCTATACATATTTTGCTTATGTGTTTCCCAAAGGTCTGTGTGGTAAAGGGTTGGACCCCAGAGCGGTGCTATTAGAAAGTAGTAGAAACTAGAACTGGTGGGCCATAGAAGCAGGTCTTTAGGTTACTGGGGGGATGCCCTTAAAGGGTATGGTGAAACCCTGGTGTATCTCATTTTGCTTTCCAGTCATGAGGTGAATGGTTCTGTTCTGCCATGTGTTACCACCAGGACATGCTACCATGGACCTAAAGTAATGGGGCCAACTGATCGTAGACAAAAATATCCAAAATTAGGGAAAACCTGTGAGGCAGCCATGCGGGCCAGGAAAAGAACCACGAAGCCAACCCACACCCTCCTGTGAGCCAGAGGCAGCCCTATGAGCCAGGAGGAGAACCAAGAAACCAACTTGTGCCCTTCTGTGAGCCAGCGGCAGCCATGCTGGCCAGGAGGAGAACCAAGAAACCAACTGACACCCTCCCATGAGCCAGCAGCAGCCATGTGGGCCAGAAGGAGAACCAAGAAGCCAACCTGCACCTTTCTATGAGAAAGCTGGCGCATGGGCTGGGAGACAAGAAGAATGCAGCCCCCCATCCCTGTAAGCAACTGGCTGATTTGGAGAAACGCAGGCCGAGATGACAACAACTGAAGTAAAAAAACAACTTAATGCTTGTACTGTTTGATTGACTTTGCAGGCCTAAAGTTGGTAATCTGAGCATCTATTTAGCAGATAACAATATGCAATACAGCAACTACGGGGGATTTTTTCCTGTCTTGTTTTGAAATCCAATATTGTCCTCACTGTTTTGCTCCATTTTGTTTTGTTTTATTTCCTTTAAAATAAATTTTAAAAAATTAAGAAAAAAATAATCTTTTTCTCTTTTTAAATTGATTATCTCAGGGATTTATTAGAATCACAGAAAACTTTAGAATACTTTATTTAACCAGTAAATTTAGTTCTGGTGATAATTAATAGTAAAAAATCCAATATAATGAAATGATTTATTTCCTTAAATGATTCACACATGATATGACCTATTTTTATTAAAATCAGTATATAATATTTGAATAGGACCCATGACTTGCTAGTCAAAATTTGATTTCAAAGGCAGTAGTGTCTATTATTAAAGGGTCTAAGAAGATAGAGGCTGAGATACAAAATATATTTTCAGTATTAAATAAATAAACCTCAAGAAATATTTATATCAAGCTCTAGTGATCTTGAAGCTCTTAAAAATTAATGTCTGAAAGCAAACATATATTACTAATTTAAATAAAAATGTTTACATTTTCAACTATTGGTTTACCAGAAGGTTCATCCTAAGTTCATTATTTACCTTCACTTTTACTTGTTTCTCTGGATTTTTATAATCATCAACTCTTTTGTCTTTAGTTCCCAGCTATATGCTGTTAACTTCCAACTTCTTACATTAAGCTTAAAACTTCTCTTGGTCTCTTGCCTGCGAGGCCCTGGCTAGACCAAGCGTGGTCTACAGACCAGCAGTGCTGGGTCATTTGGAGGCTTGAAAGCCACATGGCCTCTCAGGCCTACCCAACTGACTCACAGAAACTGCATCCCAGCAAGATTCCTAAGCGACTCACAACCACATTAAGTCTGAGAAGCACTGCACTAGTTATTTCTAGACTGGGTGTTTTCTGGACATCCCACTTCAAAATGTCCAACAGATGACAGGTGACATGTTTCTTAATATCTGAATGGTCACTGCAACAAGGCTTTTACTTCCTTCATCAGCTTCCTCTGCAAACCACTTATTTCATGATTTGTGTCCTCAAGACACAAGACTTGTTCCTCTACATAGCATCCTGTTTCCTTACCCCACCATGCTTTTGCACAGATGTTGTTCACCATTATTTTTCTCTCCTACCAGAATAAGAATGCCATGAAGGCAGGAATCACACCTTATTTAGCCTGAAGACCTTACTAGCTACCACACTGCTAACACTACATGGGGTACTCAACAAATGTTTGTGGAACGAGTATTAAACCAGTAACTAAAACACCAAGTTTATTTGGGATTCCCTGTTGAGTATAAATCTGACTTGAAGTGTCAGTAGCCTTCATGGATTAAATAAATGAAAATGGTTACCCAATTGTGTAGATAAAATCTTTCATTAAAGAAGATAACCAATATAAAGTATAAAAA
>RJWT010011182.1:0-23545 GCA_004365215.1 Cuniculus paca
GTGCCTTTGGAAAAGTTATCAAGTCTCAGATACAACTGTCAAAGTTTTGTGTGAAAAGTGGGTGGAGTAAAAGGTACATGAGCTTTGGAATTAGACTACAGTAGGTTCAATCCTTGGTTGTGGTATTTCCTGTTGGGATCATTTCCTGTTGTGTACTTAGATTACTTGCTTTCCTTGAGCCTTCATTTCATCATCTGTGAAGAGGGAGTTATTGCTCCTCTTCCTGTGTCTTTGTGAGAATTAAGTAAAAAAAAAAATTAGTATGTTATGGATACCCACTAGTTGGCAATAAGTACTTACTTGGTATTAGCTCCAGTATAAAGTAACTTCAAAACTAAGATGATTCTTTGCAAAGAATGAAACAAAAAATTCAAATTCAAATTTCAAAACAATTTGAACTGAAACGAAGAGAGAAAGGAGCCTAGAGACTAGAATTCTTGACTCAGTCAAGAGAATACAAATAGCAATGCCCCAGGAATTTTGATTGCTGCTTATAACACTAAAATCTGTTCATATTTGAAACGAACAAATCACTCAGTAGTTTTTTACTTTTTGTCAGATTAGAGCTGGATTTATGGAGGTTTATGTAGTTTGATTATAAACTTCCTTTTTTTCTAGATAGAAATATTTGTTTTCTAGGCCAGATGTAGTGGCGAACACCTGTAATCCCTGCATTCGGGAGGCTGAGGCAGGAGTATCATTGCAAGCTCGACACCAACCTGGGTTATAAAGTGAGCTCAAGGCCAGTCTGAACTGCATAGAGAGACCCTATCTCAAAAGACCAAAAAAAAAGAAAAAAGAAATATTTGTTTTCTGAGTTAATTCTTTTTTGAACTACATCACTGTCTGAAAATTAATTGTAAAATGAAAATTAACTGTAGAATGAAAAACGAATTCTAAAGGGGACCAAAATGCTATTTAGGAAAAAGAATTACCTATTCTTCCTTTTTTGTACACGTTATGCAGCCATTGAGTCACACAGAAACTATTATTGGGACAAAATAGATAGGTGGAAGGGAGGTGGCCACAGAGTGTGGCACAACCAAAGGTCGTGCACTAATTTTAGGGAAGGAAAAGACAAGCTGAAGTAATTAGTTTTAAATCTAAACTCTGTAATTGGAGCAACATAAAAGAATTGACAATAATTATAGCTTTGTTTGCAAGCCAATGTTTGATTGTGAACATATATAATATACTAACAGGAAAAACAAAGTGAAAAAATTAAAGATGAGTGTTAAATTTTTATCACAGTCTATAACTAATCTACTCAACTGAGTTAGAGTGATAACCCTACGCATATAGAAAACTTTTTAAAAAAAAAACCAAAGAACTTTTTTTGTAGATAACCCAGATCACAAAGGACTGTTGCATCTAGTCAGTGAGCATACTTTTACTGAAAAGTCATAATAGTCTCAGAAACTGCTTAATTTTTAGTTGAAGAATAGGGAGTTATCTTTTTTATTGGTAGTGCAATATTTAGAATAAACTTGAATGAGACTACTATATCAAAGATTTGAATACAAAGTCAGGTCCTTTTCTCCAAAAGAACAAATTTTCATATACATAACTGAATAGTCCACTAGGTATGAAGTAAAATACAGAGAGAACAAGGAGGTCATTTGTGTAAGTCATATACTGTTGTCTTTGCAACTGTAGAATACAATCAGTATGTATCAGATGAACTACTCTACACTGCAAATCCTCATGTGTGGATTCTGTGTGTCGCTTTGGAAACAATTGCCTGGCATTTTTTGATGAGGTTATTATGGAATTGGCTCAACCATGTTAAGTGTCACACTGGAAGAGCAAGCTTTTCAAATGTTTTCGTAGATAATGAGTTAAAGCTGCTTAAATGCTGTGTGTATGTGTGTGTATGTTGAAATACTTCTAAACTGGAACTTTCGATGTTTTTACATAGTGATTCTCAATGAAAAGATCAACAGATATTCCTCTGTGGCCCTGTGTTGATATTCCTGTGTAGCCCTATTGACCATCCGTATGATGAAAAGCAAAAGCTGATATAAGCACATATGGCTGGTTTTGAAGTTTCGAAGTTGAATAGAATTAGAGCTAGCCTAGATGTCTTTGGTTAAGTTTGTAGATGCTATTGAATTGTGTGTTTTTCACCAGGAATCATTCTAAAATGTCTCCTGAAATAGTCTAATGTACTAATAAAGTGAATTTATTTTGGTAATGATTATTCAGTTTTCTGGTTCTAGAAAATGAAGTGCTTGTGGTTTCAGTAGAATATAAACAGTTCTGTTTTCATGCATGAACTGAAGACTAGTTCCCATAAAATGACGTGTTTGGTTTTTAAAAAACTTTAAGATAAAGAGGTATAAGGATAATTATAGATTACTATCCTTAAAAACAAAAACTTTAAAATTCCCTAATGCATTTAATAAGTTATTTTAAAAAGCATTATGGGTAAATATGTGCAAAGACAACTTTATTACCAAATGTAATGAAGTAATCCTGAGCCTTCTTTGAAACACAATTTAGAGAATTATGATTTAAAAGGATGGCAAGATTGTTCAGAATTTATTAGATCAAACTGACAGTCTTTTGCATACAAATAAGCTGTTTGTATGTGTATATGTGTTATATTAAGTTTCAACATCAAAAATAACTAAATTTGTGTGCATGTGTCTATCTCATGTATAAACAGCTTGCTTGCTACGATGTTATTCTGTAATGCTGTGATACTGTAACACATTTTTGACGGTCTTCAGAATATTTAAATATATTTAAAATACTAACATGCTATAAATATTTAGGCATTTATTATAATGCTCTTATTAAATTATACTCTTCATTTTTGGAAAATAAGATGACTTGTAATCATATATTTATAAAACAAAAGAGTTGGGTACAATAAATGTCCTTATTTCTGAGCCATTATTTAATTTTAAAAATAATATATATTCACTTGTTATGAAGCTATAAGATGCTATATAGATCAACCAGGCATGATGGCACATACTTGTAATTCCAGCACTTGAGAGACAAAGAGAAAGATAATCATGATTTGGAAACCACCCTGTACATAGTGAGTTCAAGTCAGCCTCAACTACATAATGAGATCCTGTTTCAAAAAACAGAACAAAAAAAGATGCCATACGCAAAGATTAAATATTTACATTAAAATTTTAAATAATTTTATGTAAGTCAATTGTATCTGAAACTACATATACTTTAAAAATATATATCAGTAATTTATTTATAAAAATGAAACTTAAGTTGCTGTAAATTCTCAGATCTTTTTAATTTATCCATATAGTAGTATCTAATAAATGCCTGTTGATATAGTTTACTATAAAATGTTTACTTCCTGAATTATGTAAAAATAACTTTAGTTTGATGAATAGATTATCATTGTCTAATTCTTTTTACATTGGTAACTTGCATATGCTCAATTGTTAATCTGAGATGTGAACAATAATGTAAATACTAGTATGCTTTAATATTTATTAATTTGTATGTTTCTTTTTTGACCATGCTTGGAAACAGAAAGCTTATTATACTTGGATGTTTAGATGCTTCAGTCTCCAAAAATAGCATAATAATAATTATAGGGGCAGAATAGTACATTTGTAATTCTCAGCATTCAAATAATTTCACAAGTTGTTTACTATGTTGCTTTCTTATTAGCTATCACAAGTATATGTTTTCCCTTATTATACAGGTAAAATTTCTTATGCACAGTGAATGTTCATAAGTAAGTCAAACCTTATACTCAAATTGTGGTTTTCAGTATCTAGTATAATGTGTGGCTACTTTATATTAGGATGAAATGATTATAGATACTATAAGTGAAAAGTGTAATTTTCAAAATGAAAATGATATAATTGATCTTTAGGTCTCTAGTCTTCAATACTTTAAAGATAGTTTTGTTTTTAGATGATAATAGGCCTTCTGTTAAAATTTATGTTTTGACTGAAATAAATATACCTGATTGACTAAAACTGTGTTTCTCTAGCAAGTCTAGATTCCAGATCCTTTTTTAAAACATTTGCTACTCTTTTAATAGCAAAATTTAGTGTTTAATTTCTCTCTTGGTATTGATCAACTTGATAATGCTCTAACTTAGACATGTGCTGTGGTAGATACCATACACATTTTTTTAATATTTGAGCTCTGTTTCTCTTAATTAATCTTTCAGAGCAAAGGAAATGAAGTAGAAAGTTTAACCTCCATGTAAAAGTGGGTGCCTCTTAAGTCCATTTATTAAGCACAAAAGTTTAAGATTCTATCTAGATTTTAGCTGAAATTGTTACTTCACAAATTCATGTTCGGAACATCTTAGTATTGACTTCTGCCATGCTCCAAAAGTGGGATATCCTCAAAGCAACACAGTCTGTTGAAGTCAAGCTAGGTCTTTCCCTTGCAAAGGGATTTTGTTTCTCTTAAGTTTCCTGGTGTTTTCTGTGTCTAGACACAAACTAATCACTCATGACATGCCACATACTACATTTCCTGTACGTATGAAATCATCTTACCTGCTTCCTCAAAATGTCCTTTATATTAATAATTCCCATTCTGCTACCCTAATCACTTTCACATACTCAAATACCTAGGTGTGTTGATTAATTCCTTCAGCAAACATTTTTTGAGTGCCTGCCAAATGCCAGCCGTTGCACTAGTATGAAAGTTTGAAAGAATAAATAATATAGTCATTGTTCCAGAGGATCCAAGTCTAATGAAGACATCAGATAACTACAGAAATAATCTAAGCCAGTGATGGTGAATCTTTTAGAACTTTGAATGATAGCAGATAGCCCACATGCCATGGTTCACCACCTCTGATCTTACCTATAGTTTGGTTAGTAAGTGCTGTGATGATTATAAGTACAGAGGTCTTGGTCCCATAAAGGGGAAGCACCAGTCACTTAGGTTGCCTCTCTTGATTATAGTACCATAGCGTGCCAGTCCATTCCATATTTAGTTTACTTGCTCAGGCATTGTTTCCTCTATGTCACTTCCGTGATCAAAAACATAATTGTTCCTTAATCCATCTCCCCTTAGTTTGTCTTTTTTCCCTATTACTTTTCTAATTTTGTTTCATGCCACCCTAAAAAGAATTTTCTTTTTTCAGTCTAGGCTTTTAGTACTGCCCCAGAAATATGCCATACTCATTTTCAAAATGATCTTCTATAAATGACTTTAATTTTGCTCTCCCCATCCTCTTATCTGAGTTTTGACCATTTTCTAAGATTTGACATAGTTGCTACTATTACTTCAATCTAATCTGTTAAGTCTGCTTTTTTTATAGTACTTAAAAAGTTTATCATATAACGTTGCCTTACATTGTATTATATTCTCTCCAGAGAGATTGTAAGCGCTTCAGATCAGACATCCCTGTGATGTTTTTGTATCTGTCATATAGCCTAGTCGGTGCTGTGCTCAGAAACTTTGTAGAGTTTTAAGTAGAACATTCTCAACATTAAAAGTTAATGGGGAACAGATTACATTCCTTTGACCTCTTGGTAAAAGGATGTTTGATTAAAAATTTTTTTTATTTTGTATAAAAATGTAAACAAAGGAAAAAAATTAATTTGCTAAACTAATTTTTCTTTACTATTGTTATAAAAGCCAAATTGCTGGAGGTAATGGAAAAATCACTTGGCATAAAATACATGGGTTGAGATAATTAGTTTTGTTGTTTAATAACATATGCAGTTCTGGAAAAAGCCCCAAACCTGAGTTGTGCCTTCCTCATCTGTAAGAGAAGATTAATATTACACAAGGTTGTGATGTAGATGAAATAAAGTAGTGCATATGGAATACTTTGTAAACATTAAGATGATATGTCATCTTGGATAGATTTATTTTGGTCACATCTTAGATGATAGTTGAGTTTGAATTTTATAAAAATACGTATGTCTAGCCAGGCGTGGTGGCATACGCTGTAATCCCAGCACTTGGGAGGCTGAGGCAGGAGGATCCTTGCAAGTGTGAGACCACCCTGGGCTACAAAGTGAGCTCAAAGCCAGCCTGATCTATATAGTGAGATCCTGTCTCAAAAAGACCAAAAAATCATATTCCTATGTGATGTACTTTCTAGAATCACTAAATTAATGACCCTTGATAGTAACTTCTCTGTTATTTCCAGATCAGGTTTACCTTGTTCCCTCTAAACAGGAGCAGACTTTTATTCTAATGAAGTGAATGTGTTATCACAGAGAACTTCTAACAGGGACCCTAGCCCATATCTGGAGGACTGGACTTCCCTGGAGGACCAGAAGTTAGCCAAGGGAACGTCTAAGGAAACGCGTAAGAAAATAAGAGACAGACAGCTAGACCACACTGTACTTAGATCTTTAAAAAATGAGGAAAATGTGATGATTGTCATCTCATTTTAACACTTTTTAGTGATGATCTGCTGGCATCCCTTTTTGTAACCACTGAGTAGAACTTATTTGATGACCTTATCACCTTTTTTCTCCTTCTAGCATAGGTATATTTACTATTAGAGACAAAGCCAAAATTCTTTTTCCTTCAACATTACTCCATTAATTGTGTTTTCTGTAGTCTGCATTTATTCTGTAGCCACCAGATGCCTCCTTCATGCTCATTTTGTAAACCGTTCAAAGAGGACTGGAGGGCCTGGGATGTATTTCAGTGGTGGAGGTGCTTGCCTGTCATGCGGCAAGATGCAGGGGTGAGGGACAACAGAAAGAAACTGAAAATTAGTTTTGGAGAGGTTTTTGCTTTCATCTGTAAAAACATTTACTTCAGATATTTGGAATACATTCATAAAGTTATATACCTCATTTCTGCTTAGTTTAGGAAGAATGGAGAGGAAACTGAGAAAATACTAGGTTTTGGAATTGTAGAATACGGTAGAATGCCCAGAATAACACCTGACACAAAATATACTAAACGTGTAGCTACCGGATAAGTAAATGTGCTGCATTTAATGTAGGCAGGGACACATTAAGAGAAGGAAAGATGATGAAAACAAACGACTAGCTGCTAGGTTGGAATCTCTAAGCTAATGAATTGAAAGTAAGCCCATAAGAAAATAATAGGCATTCATAACAAGGCAGGAACCTACATGTAGTTTCTTATAACTGCTCTTTATTTTAATCATGTATCAGAACTTAGTAAAAACTTAAATAAACTTCATGCAGTTTAGTTTCAATGAAACATTGTTAGTTATCTTAACCATATAGATTTGAGGGATAGTTTTCAGAGAGGGATAAATCAGTCTGTGTAAGATACAGTCTTACAGAGCTAATGAAAGAAAAAAGCAGGTAGTTTCTGTGTTTAGCTCAAGACTTACAAAGATGCTATTCAAAAGCTTGTGGGAAGAATCTGCTTTTAACACTTACCTAGTTCTTAGTGCTTTTTTTTCTGTGATAATTGAAGACGATAATTGTGGGAAAGGATTAATGCTTTTTTTTTTTTGATGATGATGCTGAGAATCATACCCAAGGTCTTACATAAGGTAGGCAGGTGCTCTACCAGTGAACTGTACCCTTACTCCGTTACCAGGTATTAAATGCTAGTGAGTATGATTGGTGATGGAAATATATACTTATTTGTTGGGTTTTTTTTAAGTAATTTTCCCTCTTTACGTTTTGTTTTGTTTTGTTTTGTGTTTTGGTACTGGGGATCGAACTCATGACCTCACACTTGCCAGGCAGGTGCTTGTGCCACTGAGCTATACCCTGCCCCTCCCCCTTTACTTTCTACTAGATCTTATTTCGTAAACTATGCAACTTTCTTAGAATTGTAACTTTAAAGGTCGGCCAAAAAAATTGCTATGTATTATAGACCTCTGCTATTTGAAAAAAAGGAAACTCAGATGCCTAACCAATATTTAGGGAACTTTCATTTGGGATATGAGAAAAATGGGTGAGCTAAAAAACTTCAGTGCTATCTAACAATGATAATACTCTCAGACTTCCTCTTTTAAATACTTTGTAAATATTCTGGGTACTATTCAGAAATTAAACTCATAGTAATAGTACAACTTACTTACAAAATTTCAAAAGTAATGCCTTCCCTTATAATACAAAAGATAAAAATAACAAGCTATTGCATTGCAGTGTAACTAGTTAGAGCTAACTACAGGAGAACACTTAATGAGGTGTAGCAAGAATTACAAGTGTAGACTGATTATGTATGTGTGGGATGCATGACTCAAATACAGTGAATGCCACTGAATTAGTGATCTGATTTTCCAAAATGATTAATTTTTGATAAAAAGTATGTCTCTTTTATTTGTAGGGTAAGTACAGTACTGAAAAATTCAGCTGGGCATGGTAGCCCCTGCCTGTAATCCTAGCACTTGGGAGCCTGAAGCAGGTGGATCACCAAAATAATGAGTTTAAAGCTAGCCTGAGCTACATAGCGAGACCCTGTTTTAAAAAAAAAAAAAAAAGACCACCAGTACTGAAAAATTCAAGTATTAAAAAAGAAAATTATGCCAAAAGAGCTTTTTATTTGTAATCCTGTGGCCAGAAATTTCCAGACATTTTTACAGACTTGTGAAATACCCCTTGGGAGCAGCAAATGTCCTCCTTCCCATTTTGAGAACCACTATTGTATAAAAGCACGTAGTGTTCTCGTGTTCTATATGAAGATAACAGTCCTGACTAATAAAAGGGAGTGTTTTTAAAATACTTCATTGATACTTGTGTGTTTGTTTTGAGCTAGTTATTTTTTACTCATATGTGCTCTGGAACCAACCATGAATTTGTGAACTGCTTGGTCATTGGTAGAGCTATTCTTATTGTGGAGTAGTTCTATTCCTGGTGAAATGTAGCTAGAATAAAAAGGACTAGTGAATGCTGCCTATAAGAAATATGAGTAATTTTAATAATTTTTTATCAATCTCCTTAAAAGATGACTGCTTAAACAAAATACTAACAATATACTATGTTGTTTCTAAGCAGTTTAAAAATACAGTTTATGACAACAGTAGCACAAAGGATGGAAAGTGGAAGTACAGTTGCAAGGCTCTTGCAGCACATATGAAATGGGATAATATCACATGAAGAGTGTGATAAATGATATATTGAAAGTTCTGAAGCACCCATTAAAAAAATGGAACAAAACCCAACAGGGTACAACTAACAAAACAATAAAACAGAGAAAATGGAATAATTGTCTAAACAAAGTCAGAAAAAGCGAGGAAGAGTGAACAAAGTGACCTCTGATACAAGATCAGATAAAGTTCCATGAACTGGTGGCTTATAGTCCCCTCTCCCAGAGCTGTGAGCGTTAAAGGTAGCCTAAATTCATTTATATTCAAAGGACTGCTACCCCTTTTCTAGAAGAAGTCAATTTTGTCTTTATTGGAAGTCTCTGCCATTACTCAGAGCATCTCCAACTTTGTATACTACTCTTCTGTTTTACAGCTTCCACAGTTACTTGGCACCTATCTATCTCTCTCCCATCTCTTTAGGCCACCAGGTGGAAAAGGGTCAGTGCTTTGACTTTGTCACTAATTTCTATACTTGCCAATCCAGGATATAGTATGACAAAGTGGAATAAATTGAGCTTTGATATTTGTCTGTGATGTCTCAACACTGCACCTTTTTTTTCTTCCTCTGAATTCAGAGACATGAAAAATGCTGTCATTGGAAACAACAAACAGAAAGCCAACCTCATTGTTTTAGGAGCTGTTCCAAGGTACGTTTGGTATCTAATCCCCTTTTCTGCCTTTCATACTACGTTTCAGATGTATTTTTTATCCTCAATAGTAAGATCCTCTTTTTAATATTGTTTTTCCTATTTTTCAAATGAATCCTTTTTTTTGAGAAAAGGAAATGTTTCGAAGTACATGAGCCATCTCTAAGAAAAAAATATATATATATGTATAAAATACCGAAAAAAAATATAAAAACCAGGAAAAAAATATATATAAAATACCAGAAGATCATTGACTTACCATACAAGAGTTTGTTGAATACTTGAGCAATGATACTTTCTTCTCCATCTCCTTAGGGCCCTTGCAGTTTTTGTGTGGGTGGGTAATTTATTAGGAGTCTCAAGACCTTTTTCAATTTAAAGAGAAAAAACCCTGCTTGATTTTTTTTTGTGCTACTTTTTTCTGATTTTAAGAATTTTCTGTTTTTTAAGTTAATGTAGGAAGTTTGATTTGTTATACTGATGACATAATGAGCTTCATTTTGGCAGACAATAATAGTTACATAACTTCTCCTTTCCTCCTTTACTACACAAAACTAAGTTTTACATACAGTGAATGTAAGTTTTTTATTTGGACTTTGAAGTTTCGATTTTTTTCTTTTGGTATAGGTTAATGGCTTCAATATTTTTAACAATAACTTCAAATACATCCTTTAGTAGTCATAAAGCTCTTAGCAGCCTTTCTTAGGGGACTGTAAAACACAGGAATGTAGAGTTTTAGAACATAAGAGAAATGATCATAAGTGGTAAAGGGTTAGGGTTTAGAGACTACTTGTTTACCAAGCTGGGCTGCATTGGAAATAGGAGGATTTTGTCATTTTGCAAATAAAGATTTCGACAGAGAAGAAAGCTTTCCTTGCTTGAAGAGCTGCGTAAGAACTGAGTATTCTATAATTTAGGCTAGCCCTCCATTGTCTCAACACTACAATTCTATTCAGGACCCACTTCTAGCTTGAACTTAACGTTCAACAGTACCTGATATTGGGAGTCTTCATATTCTGATCCCCCAAGAAGTAGCAGATAACTTGGATTATAGTTTCATTTCAACAGAGACCTCATGTACACAACTTTCATACCTGCAGTTTGAGATTATTATGATAGTCCTTTTTTTCAAAATGAAAATCACTTCTAGACTTTTTCCACATGTTTCTTTATTGAATTAGCAGGTGATATAAATAAATAACCATTACTCAGAAGGATTAAGAAAATCTCAACCAACCATGTTTCTAGTTTGTAGAACATACTGGTAACCTTCCCTTAATGCACTGTTTGGTCACATTAATTTACTTTTGTGTTTTAGTCTCTTTGTTTATCAAGTTCCTTCTTTTTAGATTGTTGTATTTGCTTCAGCAAGAAACGTCAAGCACTGAGCTAAAAACTGAATGTGCGGTGGTACTGGGAAGTCTTGCTATGGGTACTGAAAATAATGTCAAGTCTCTATTGGACTGCCATATTATCCCTGCCTTACTGCAAGGTATGTAGGAAACCATTTTTGCATCAGTAAAGATTAAGATTAGTTTGCAGTGCTTTAAATTCTGGTTGAAAGGATAAATATCATGTAATTTCTGTTAATAATAGGACTACTGTCCCCAGACCTGAAGTTCATTGAAGCTTGCCTCCGATGCCTGCGTACTATCTTTACCAGTCCTGTCACTCCAGAGGAGCTACTGTATACAGTGAGTTTTTGAGTAGTTACTTTATATTTCTCTAATAGCCTACTCCTAATTGGCTTAGCATTTCCAAATTCCTAATTGTGATATGTAGAAAAGTCTCAAGAAGTATTTGAGTTTTTCCTTAATAAATATCAAATGTTTTAGGCTTCATAAATAAGTGAGCAATAATTTCAGACCTTAAAGAATTTATCAGTTGTTAAAAAGAAAAAGGACCCATTTTATCTCGTTATGTGACAAATTAAGAGAGTATATTTTATGCCACTCAGTTTGAGTTCAAGTCCAAAAGAGCAGGTTTTGTAGAGAAAGTAGAATTTAACCTGGGTCTTACATGAATGGGTAAAATTCATAGACATGGAGAGGAAGGAGGCCATTCTGGGAAGGGTCTGTGTAAGAATTGCAGTATGGTAGACAGAATGATCTGCTATGGGGAGGTCATGATTGTTCCAGCTAAAGGGGTGGGGGCAGAACTAGAACTAGTTTCTAGGAGGCTTACTTGCTAGCTAGAATCAGAGAATAACTGTGAGAGAGAACCCAGAGGTGAATCTTTTAATCTATTAATAAGATTGTTTTTTTTTGGATCTTTTTGAAACAGTGTGTTGCTATACAGTTCAGGCTGGCCTTCAACTTGTTTTGTAGCCCAGACTAGCCTTGAACTTACAACAGTCCTCCTGCTCAGCGTGCTGAGTGCTGGGATTACAGGCGTGCACCACCATGCCCGGCACTATTGATAAGACAATTAATGAAAATTATCTAGACCAATGTTTTTGAAACAACTTACCTACAATCCTCAATATTGTATTGCTTTGTCTCACACGTGTGAACTTGTTTGTGTATGTGTGTTTGAATCCTGAGACAAATATCCTGAGGCAGCAGAGTTACACAAATGTAATGCCCTCTGCTTTCTATTTTGTTGTTTCTTATTTTCTTAAAAACGTGCTAGTTGTGATTCTGAGCTTTCTTGAAGCATCAGTTGTCAAACTGAATACATATAAATCAGAGATCTTGAGATCTTAGCCAGAATAAAGTATTTAAAGCATATAAGCAAAAAGAGGCATAGGCAAAGCAAGTGTGGAGAGAGGGGATGTCCTGTGACTTCATTGTCCATCCTTTCTCCATTAGACACATACTCTTCTGTCTTCAGTGACACATATGGTTTGTAGATCACTTTACACAGTAGTAATTGTCTAAATTATGAAACATCTTAATTTGATACCTCAGAGTTTTATGTGACATTCTTCAAGAAGTCATGCCTCATAAATCTGTAGATTCTTTACTATGATAGTTCTCAATTGAGCATGTCCCAAAATTACTTGGAGGATTGCTGGATCCTACCTCTAGAGTTTCTGATCAGTAGTCTGCTGTAGAACCCACAGACTTTTACTTCAGGTCTATGGAGAGCATTCTACTTGACGCATTCCATAGAGAGGGACTTTGCTAGTATCAGTCTGTTTCCCTTAAATCATATTGTCAGCTTTATACAGAAATTAAACCAATCATCTGTGTGCTGTACTCTAAGAATTTCTCACCCACTGCACCTGGGAATAATAGATGGAGTAACTGCTACTAGCCAGCAGTTTGAACTTCTTCACTCTCTAAACTGATTCATGACTCACTAACGGATCATGGTGCATAGTTTGGAAACATCCACTTTAGGCCAACATAACTGTTTTACATGAGAACAATTAAGACCCAGGAAGGTTAAATTTATACAGTGAGATAATCTAAATTATGAAATGTCTTCGTTTGATACCTCAGAGAAATAAAGAATCCTAAAAAGTGTTAGATGGAGGGATAACCAACAGGAGCAATCTTTCAGTATAATTAACTGAGTGTAAGTTGGTTTGTAGCTCACTAGTTGTAAGTATCAAGTCAAGCACTAAATAGAGACCAGGGCAGTCTAGTAAGAAGAGGGTAGGATTTCTAGTTTCAAATTCTGTTCAGTAGATGAGTAACTTTGGGCAATTATGTAACTTGAGTTTTTTGGGGTTTTTGTTGTTACTTGTTTTTATTTTCTGGTATTGGGGGTTTGAAGCCAATTCCTTCTCACTAACCTGCTTCCAGCTTTTTTTTTTAATTTTGAGTCAGGGTCTCAGTAAGTTACACAGACTGGGCTCAAATTTACAATCCTCCTGCCTCAGTCTCCCAGAGTGCTGGGATTACAGATGTGCACCACCATACCCAGTTTATGTAACTTTTCTTTGCTTTGTTCAGTCATCTGTAAACTGCAGATATATAAACACAATTGACAGGGAGCAACATAACCCATAATGGGATGGGTTATGTTGAAATTGTGGGAAATTGGGGACCAAGAGAACAATACAGGGAAGCAAGGAGGTAGAAATAGCTTTAAGAGGCCAATAGAGTCTTTATTGCTCCTTGTTTCCAACTTTTCTGTCAGTGGAGCCACTGCCTCCCCACCCCCTACTTGATGTTCTCATTTTCTCTCTTCCTTTTCTTATTACTTACTTAATACTTGACTTTGGGGTTTTCTGAGTTTTGCATTTTGTTTTGTAAACTCTTTGTGACAACACAGAAGGCAGTACTAACATATGGGGAAAAGGTTCTACTTTTAGAGAATCAACAGCTTTTTATTTTCCTACTTAAGTTTTATGTATCCTGGGTGTCCCATCTCATTTATGTATATATGTGTGTATGTATGTGCTGGGTTTAAACCTTGAACTTCATGCATGTTAAGCAAGGGTCTAATACTGAGCCACATCTCCAGCTCTTGGGCATTCTTTGATTCCTTGTTCCTGTTATCATTTGTGAGAGTCTTCAAAGTATGTCTGTGGACCAGAAAAACAAGCCTTTTTGTGGAGCCAGTTAGGATGCAGACTCTTAGATCCTGTGCCAGACTTGCAGAGTCAGAATGTGTAAATGAAGAACATCCTCAGGAAATTTACGTGTACGTTCGTACTTGAGAAGCATGGTTCCAGCACTTGCAACAGCTTTGACTAGAAGTCTTAAGCTAAGTCGTCTTTTCCATCTGTGCTTCAGACCCAATTCTCTCTTAGTATAATTTCTTTGGCTTTATATAAGGAATTCTTGGAGAACCCTGCAGCAGGGCAGATTGATTCTTTTCTTTCCTATGCCACCATCTAAGTGTCAGCAGTAGGCAGATAGTGGGCTTTATGTGAGAAGTTGCTGATCATGTAAATTGTCTTGTGCAGATTGGAAATACAGTCATTTTTATAAGAGATTGTAATAGTTACTGATTTACTATAACATCTCAAGATCAAAATTGTCAAGGTTTTATGCAGTAATTTTTGCTAATGAGATATTGTATATCTTATTAATCACTTCACATTTTTGTTTCAGATCTGATTGAAATGAGATTGTTGTATTTTTTTAAATCTTATTTAAATGAGATTGTTTTATTTTGATAGTTCATTGAAAAGGAAGGTTTTTGCTAATACCGATTGGAGAATTTTTTATGCCCATATCTTGTACTCTTGAGTAACTACTTTGAAGATGACAATATGCATTAATTATTGTCATTCTTCTATTATTTTGGTATGAATTTGTTTTTGTTTTTCTTTTTTTTGAGTAAAATCTTTAAAAAAATAGTGATTGTTGTATTTAGAGGATAGAGGCTGTTTTTGGGAGACTCAGTTTCTTGTCCTTATATTTCATTTTGAGGCAAAAATATGAAAGTTCCTTTCCTTGTTCTTTGTCTAGACAGTTTCACTGACCATGTTGCTTTTGTTCCGCTCCATTCCCTGATATAGTACCATTTAGATCTGTGTACCTGCTAATGGAAACACTTTGTTAAATTTATGCACAATGTCTTAGTTTCTTGTAGTCATTCTCTCTTTTTCTTTCACTCCAGGATGCCACAGTGATACCACACCTCATGGCACTGCTTAGCAGGTCCCGCTACACCCAGGAGTATATCTGTCAGATATTTTCACACTGCTGTAAAGTAAGAACCAGAGTAAATGTTCTCTATAATGTAACATCTTAGATGCTCTTAAGAGACATGCCTTATTTATGTGTCCTTCCAAAGATAATCTATACATACATACGTAGGTATTATGGAACAAAAACAGGCTACTAATAATATCTATTGAAATTCTCACTTCTAAATTGTTGCCAGCTCTTAAGCAGTTAGTTACTCAGGTTTCTGATCCCTATTTTGGGAAGTTGAAGACCATAAGAGCTCATGTCTTTCCAGCCAGTAGCTGCTGCCTCACTAACCAGTAGGTACATGTAGCTTGATTTGCAGAAAGATAAAAAGAGAAACTTGTTAAGAATCAAAGGATACAAAACAGAGTTGCTGAAAAATAAAATACCTTTACTTCCTATGTCTTCATCTTCCTACTCTAAAAAGCAATCATTTTAAATAGACAGATGAGAAATAGAGAACCCAAGACATACTTACTTCTCAGCTATGGAGTGTTATGTTTCTTTTTCTTTTTTCTTTTTTTTGCAGCACCGGGGATTGAACTCATGACCTTGTGCTTGCCAGGCAGGCGCTTAGGCCGCTGAGCTAGATCCCCAGCCCTTGTGTTTTTTGAGACAGGTTCTCACTGTGCCATTCAGGCTGGCCTTGAGCTCACTTTATAGCCCAGGCTGGTCTCGAACTCACAATGATCTGCCTGTCTCAGCCTCCCGAGTGCTGGGATTACAGGCGTGAGCCACCACGCCCGGCTTGTTATGTTTCTTTTGATACTACATTACTGAAACCCTCTGTGATATGTTGTGGTAGGTTAGGTTCTCTTGCAATTAATTTTAGAATTTAAAATTAATTTAATCTAGTCTAAAATTAATGTAATCTAAAATTTAAAAATTTTAGAATTTAAAATTAATTGCAAGAGTAGTCATCAATCCTGAGTAGTCATCAGTCCCTGAGTAGGCATCAGTCCTGAGTAGTCATCAATCCTGAGTTGTAAGAATGATGGTGTCACTATTTCCTTGGGCATTGAGAAATAGTATGCACATGAAATGCAGAATTCATGGTAACTATTGGCTGTGGTAATCCGCTGTATAATAATTGGAAGGGCGTGTTCCAGGGTAATTTTTCTATTACCTTCCTTATTTTAAGGAGGTAAAGAGATAGCAGTTGTAGAGCTGGGTGAGGTCAGATATGGCAGTGTCTTGTAGAACTAAAAACAGTGTTTTCCCTGCTTTTTGTAATAGAGTTTTGCAAGCAAAGGGTAATCTACACTGTAATGCGTCTAGCTTTCTACATTTAAGTGAATGTGGTTTTATTAAAATGAATTATAAATTTCTTAATGTATTATTGTTTCTTTTCTTACAGGGGCCAGATCATCAAACAATTTTATTTAACCATGGTGCAGTTCAGAATATTGCTCACCTACTAACCTCACTGTCCTACAAAGTAAGATGTTAAAAATATGGCTAAGTTTTTATCTTGTTTTTGGTGTATAGAAACAGGCCCAAATATTTTATTGCTTCTTTGATAAGTAGGTAGTGTGATCAGTAGTATTTTATCAGTGAACTGTTACAGGGTTTATGCTACCTATAAATGTTCTTTTATTGAAGAAAAAAGTTGCCCTTCTATCTCCATTTTTTTTTCAGGATATGGTTGTGCTTATGATTTTCACCGGTAACAGTATTCCAAGTCTTTCCTGGTGAGGTCTCAGTGTCCGAGCTGCTGCTTGAGGCAATGCTTTCAAATATCAGTGACTGGCTGTATGAGGAAGGACTGTAGATTTCTTATCCGAAGCTTTTTTTTAGCTAGAGCGACTCAAATTCATACCATATACCCATATATACATCAACATTTAGCATGTATTCTATTTTGTATTTTGAGTTAAAAAGTCAAGAGTTTTCAGACTTTGGCATTGAGTCCAAACTTTGGGCATTGATTGTTGCCCAACTACCAAGTTTTAGCAAATATTGGGACCATTATCCTTGTCACATTAGAACTAGATATAGCAGAATGGGGAAGCACTCACTTGCTCTTTCGGTCTGTAGCTTTATTTCAGGTAAGACCTGCTAGTATGTCTGTTTTCCCTACCTCAGACATCTGAAGTTTGGTCTTGATGAAGAACTCACAAGGATAGGAATGGAAATGGAGACAGATTGAAACTAACCAGAGGCAGGAGAGGAAAGTATATACTAGAACTACTTCCTCTGCCTTATGCTATGCAGAGGCCGAAATCAGTTAGCACTGGCACATTGAGAAACAGTGACTGGGGCGGCTGTTTATTGTCCCATCACTTTGCCTTTCTTAAGCTTCATTAATTTCCTCTGTTTTCTCCATTACTAATCCTTTCTGCACTGGACTTATTTAACAGATGTTAAAACTTGAAGATTGTGGAATGGGAAAGTGATCATATTACTCTTTGCTTCATTACCTGTGTCATTAACCTGTTCTGTGTTCCACCTGTGGGGACATGCTAGCACGGTAAAGCACTGTCCAGATGAGGGACAGGTTTCTTCACATTCCCTGTGAGTGCTTGCCAACTTCATAAGAAAGTTATATATAGACTTAGTCTCAGAAATAGGGATGAAATCATCTGATGAAAACTAAGTGGAGAGAATGAAAAATAACAGCTCTCTTAGGGCTCTTGCAAATAGTAAAACATACTGCATGTGATCAAGAGATTGGTCCCTTGGTACCATTATAGGCCAATAACCTAGTTTTAAAGAATAGTAGCACCATTTTCCAGTTGTTTTATTTGTTTGTTTGTTTGTTTGTTTTGTTTTCTCTCCGTGCAGTGCGAGAGTTTGAATTTTGGGCCTCGTGTATGCTAAGCAAGTGCTATACCATTAAACTACACTCTATCCCACTTTTAGTTTTTTAAGCAGTGTTAAATAGTATTTCTTCCAAGGAAAAATTTAGATTCTGAGACATTAAAATCATATTTGAAAAATAAAATAAATCCATGTTTTATTTGTTCATTTATTTTTATAGGTTCGAATGCAAGCCCTGAAATGCTTCTCCGTTTTAGCTTTTGAAAACCCCCAGGTATCGATGACCCTGGTAAATGGTAGGCTGAAACTTTCAGTGGCACCTCTACATGATTTAATTTTTGAACTTTGTAGATTTGAAGAATTTCTTTAATCTTTGTTGTTTGTTTTATGTCTAGTTTTGGTTGATGGAGAATTGTTACCACAGATATTTGTGAAGATGTTACAGAGGGATAAGCCTATTGAGATGCAGCTCACATCAGCAAAATGGTAAAAATCAAAACATTGTGGGAAGAAATAGTGTTTTATCAATAATGTACAGTATTTTTTTTAATATAGTGTGTTTTTTGGACAGTCCAGTTTGCTCACTTCCAGTCTCCATCTTGCTTTGAGATTTCAAAATTTGAAAGTCATGTGACTTTTTCATGTTATATTAAATGAATGTGTTTTTTTTATACTATTGTTTTAAAACAGTATGCAGAACAGGAACTCTGATACAACATCTGTGACTATAGAAAATTATTTCATCTTCAACTTATTCTCCTCATATTTCAGTTGAAATAAAACAAAATAGATCAAATATAGCCAAACATGTATTACACTAAGTATTAAGCCAGGAAAATACAAGCAGAGAAATATGGAGTGAGAATTGCAGTTGCATCATCAGTACATTAGCAGATATACTGAGCACCTGTTGTTCAGGGTTCTATGCTAATTGTGGCTCTCTAGTAGAAAACTGAGATTTTTCAATGAATCACTCATGAATCATGAATTATGTTTTGTTTTTTGTTTTTTTTTGCTTGGTTTTTGTCTTAACTTCAAAACTGAGCCTTTGCCTTTGTGAGTAAGGTGATTTAAATAGTGTGTTTTAAAGAAAAGTCTAATGATAATAGCCAGAGAGATTTCAGCCCTATACAATACAATTAGAAAAATTTTACTAATATCTGGTATACTGTTTATATGACTAAGCTTCAGATAAGGGGTATCAAAATCTTCCTCAAAAATCAATAGTAGCACTGTACTTGATTTTTTTGTTGTTACTGTTCTTGCCACAAAATCTTAAAGGCAATTTTTTGTTTTTAAAACGTTAAATCTTACAAACTTACTTTCCGTCATTTTATTCCAGTTTAACTTACATGTGTAGAGCTGGAGCAATTCGGACAGATGACAACTGTATTGTATTAAAGGTAAGCTAATTCAGCCTCTGAAAAACATGAAAATTATATAGTGATATATATGTCAATATGAATATTGGCGTTACTATTTAATTTTTAATACATTTATCTTTATAGTTTGTGTGCATAACATAAAATAATATTAAAATACTATTCTTTCTTTTCAGTAGGATGCCATATTGGTTTTTAAAAATTAGCTTTAGATGTGGTTGGAGTATCAAAGTGAAATATTTATTTCCTTATCACAGTGTTTTCTTTTTCTGGTAATTAGAAGGATGAGGAAATTATAAAAGAATGGAAAATTTAGGTGAAATGGAAAATATATTTTAATCTTTGATTTTCATTCCATTTACTGCACAATCTTGTATGCAGTTTGCCAGTTCTACACATAAAAACTTCATGTCACCCTCACAGCTATAAAAAGTTCAATGACACAACAAGTAACATATTAAAACAATAATTATCATTGTGGTGTAACAAATATACATCTGAACTTAATAAAACCTGGACAAGAGATCATCCCTAAAAGTCCTAAGAACCAAATTCTGCTTTTAGTATCCTCACTACTGACTGGCTTGATGTCCTTTATTCTTTTGTTGCCTCAGACTACTGATTATGAAAATATATGCAATGATTCCTGCTCATCTATTTCACAGTGATTTTGAGTAGCCATGTATTAAATACTTTATTTGCTATAAAGAACAAAGCAGGTATAATCATGGTATTATTTTATGAGTATGAATTCTCTCATTATCACTGTCCAAGGAAAAAAGAATATTAAGACTATTTTGCTTTAGTCTTCAGTAAAGAGCTCTGCATTAGAATGCTGAGGGCTGCTATGCAATTCATTAGTTTATTACTTCTTGTAACCTTTATTTTCTCATTAATAGAAGTATCTTCATGTATGTAGTACTTACAAACATTAAATTTCAAAACTTCATGAATTTATGGTATCAATAAAGAGTAGTAGTAGTATTGTTAAGAAAAGTATTAGCCTTCTCTTCTGAAACGTAGAATTGAATATAAAGCCTAATAGGAAATCAGTAGTGAATGATAAAAGTGCTAAGTTCTCAACATAATAGAATTTTGTAAAACAGCAGAACATAGTTGATGCAGTAGTTGAAGAAGGCTTTCTATAACTGACATTTCAATTTCTGCTTTGACATTATCCTTTAAATTGGATTTATCATCCCTAGAAATAGTAAATACATGCAGTGCTTTTATTGAGAGCCTAATGTAGATAAATTAGCAAGATAGCCAAGATTTTTGAAGGACCTCAGAAGTAATGTTGAACTAGTAGATACCACAATCATTCCAGCAAGTTCTTGGAAAAACCTAACAACTGTGATTGATGCATTTCATTCACATTTTAGGAGAGTTGTTGGACTCTGAAAAAGGTAAGATCACTGAATTTTAAAAGTTGTACTTTGTTTTTGCAACTCTAGATATTAATCCTCAAAACAGAAAATAAAAGTTGTCTCAATCATCTGTTCACTAGGGAAAGGATAGCACACTTTTTCTAAAGCAGTCATGCCTGATTAAAGTACTAGATCTCTTTTAGGTAAATAAATATGCAGATGCAGAACCTTCAGATATAATTTATTAGGGATTCCTAAATGTGTTTTATAAGATTTCAACAAAACTTCAGGTCTTACCACAAAAACTTATTAGAGCTTCTATTAATATGGTTGGTATAATAAGAGTTTAGTGTGCCAGCACAAATGATTAATTTGCACTGAATTTTGTTTTTCATTTTAAAAAATCTTTTCTTTCTGAGAGTTAATACAGGAAATACTTAATCACAAACAGGACGTCCAGTACAGAACATTGAGTTGATTCATCACTGTATCCTCTTCATCAAAGTTTTGCCTTAACAAAAAGCAAATAATTCATCTCCCTACCTTTCAGACATTGCCTTGTTTGGTTCGGATGTGCAGTAAGGAAAGATTACTAGAGGAGAGAGTTGAAGGAGCTGAAACACTTGCGTATCTGATTGAGCCAGATGTTGAGCTACAGAGAATTGCTAGCATTACTGATCACCTCATTGCCATGCTTGCCGATTATTTCAAGTATCCCAGCTCAGTGAGTGCCATCACTGATATAAAAAGGGTATGTTCTTTCTTACTTTTTAGCAACTGAAAAGAAGTTTTTCTTACTGCTAACACTTTTGAACCAGTTGATAATTACAGCTCAGAGACCTTTTAAATAAAGGAATCTTTCGTCTTTGTTAACATAGATGATACTGCTTGTGAGTTTTTTAAGCCAATTTGTTTAAGGTTTATTTTCAGGAAATTTTGTATTAAGCATATAAGCAGGAAAAAAGAACATTTCTGTATCCCAAGTAAACCCCAAAGTAGTGGGGTCTCTGAACTGGCTATTATTATGTCAGCATCACCTAATTCTGTTCAAAATCACAGAGTCATCTCAGTTACTGTATTTTCATGCTTTAGCTCTAGGGTGATTTTATTTTGCAGCCCACTACCGTCTTTCCTTTTTGCTACATTTTCCCATTTTCTCTTCTCCATTTTTCAGTTTTATACCATGGTTCGAGCCTGCTCCAATGCTTTTTTTACTAGTTTGGGACCACCAAAGACCAAATAGTGCAAACTTTTTCTGAAAATATAAGTGCCTTAGAATTGACAGATACTGCTTTTACTTGTTGTTTCTCAGCCTGTTTCCATATTCATTTCTGTAAACATGAGAGATTCTAGAAAGGAAGTTTATTTAAGGAGGTTGTGGTAGAGCATTGCTTCTTAATTAGTGAGTACTCAGTACGGTTTCATGATTATGACTGTTTCTGATGTCAGTGGTCTCACTGGAATCATTTTCTTGACCTTCCCTATGCTTCTGAATTTCTAATGTTATAAATAAACTTAAGAATAGTCTTATCTTTGTCTTAGGAAGGGCAGAAAATAACACTGATATTTGTACTAGTAATGTATACTGCTCTCCATTTTAAAGTTATGTATCTTTTCTTCCTTCAGTAGTGTTGTTTACCTAGTAGACGTGATAGAGAAACCCTAACCAGAGCCTCATAAACACTCTTGAGTTTACTCCCTTGACAAGGTAGAGTATGTTTTGCTGTGCAACAGAGTTGAGGAGACACAGTTTTAAGAACTGCTAGCATAAGAACGTGCAGCTGATTTAACTAGAATTTAGGAGATCATCCTTGTTGTTAGTTTTTCCTTTTCACTTTCACCATAGTAAAACCAAAATAATAATTTTCTTGAAGGACCTCCTATTGCCAAATTTGAGTCAGTTTTATCATCTTTAATTTTGGTGATAGACTATCCAAGGGGTTTTGATTACAGAAGTGCAGATAGCCCATAAAGAAAAAGTCTCACCTGTTAATAAATGTGTGATTTTTGTGCTGTACTAGTCCAAGTCAATATTATAATGTGTAAATTGTAGCTAGAATGTAGTTAGGACTTTATGGTTACTTTGGCACTTAACCAAAAATAAGGATTGTATGCTGTAAAGCTTCCAGGGTTTTCACAAAGGAGTTCATCTATCAGTACCTGCTTTTGATCAAAACATTTTTAGAACTACTCTTTAAGAATTCCCTTAGAGCTACCCTAAATGAATTCTTATATTTTACTTTGTATTTTGTAGAATTTTTCTTCCACTAAATGATATTACCCGGGTAGATTGTCCTATCTTCACAAACCACAGTCAGTGACAGTTACCTTAAAACTCTTTTAGTTGTAGAAGTTATGCAACTGTCAGGTTTTTCTGGCTCATGTGCCAGTTCTTTAGGAAGTTTCAAAAGAAGGTTTTAGAATGTTTTAACAGCACCTACAACATGGAATAATGTTAATCTTTCTAAGGTAACTCTTTTGAAAAAAAAAAGAATGGTACCCATTTGGATGAACAAGTTAGGACTTTCAGTTTAAAATTATATTATTGATAGTATATCAATTTATATTATAGTCATTAAAAGTACTTGAAGATAAGCCTCTGTTTTATTTTCATGGTAGTTTGTGGATAAATCAGATTTATGGTAGAGTTGATAACTTAGCCATCTATGTGTATTAAAATATACCATTAATTGCATTCCAATAATAATTCTCTAAAAATCCAAAACAAGGGAAAGAAATGCCCTGAACATAAGTGTTAGATAATCTTAATAGATAGTAATGGTTACTATAGAATATTGTT
>RJWT010011183.1:0-17785 GCA_004365215.1 Cuniculus paca
AAAATAAATCAAGCCAGGGAGCCCCTTCTTTGCTGCTCTTCCCAGTGTACATGTGGTGTCTGGCTATAGTTTGCCTTTGATGTCAGAGAAGCATCCTGGTGTAGGGACTCTGGAGACTGGAGCTGTAGTCGCCATACTATCATTAATTGTTTGGGAGACAATGGAACTAACTTTCTTTAGTCTTGCTTTTGTTATCATTGAAATTAGAGGTAGACAACTTGGTTAGTAGGATTCCTTCCAGCTGTGGTGTTGTTATGGTGTAGATACAAAATGTCACCCCAGATCTCATGTTTGGAGGTAGAACCTGGTTCAAAGGGGTAGAAGAAGGAGAAAGACCCAAAGAGACACCATACCTGTTCTCTGTCTCTTGCCACATACGTCCTGTACTGGCCACCTTGGTACTCTCCTTCAAGAAGACCCTTACCAAAATCAGCCCTTGACCTTGGAGCAGAATTATGATCCAAAATGAACCTCTCTCCAACTTCCCTAGCCTCAAGTATTCCACTATAGGAAAGGAAAACTGACAAATACAGTGACCCGCATAAGAAGCAATGTGCTCACAGAGCTTCAGATGAACACAAATGTGTTGATCATGTACTATGTGCTAAATGTGAAGGGGGAGATAGGCCCTGCCCTGATGTGAGCCACTACCTTTTCTTCTTGTTGGAAAGTGGGACATTATTCCTATCTTTGAATGGTGACTCTGAAAACTGAGTATCCATCTACCCCAGCCCTACGGGACATATATTCTGGGAAAAGCCTTCTCTCTGTAGGGGCAGTGTATCAGTCAGCATGGATGGCTGTAACAAAGCACCACAATGGAGCCATGTAAGCAACAGAAAATTATTGTTGTAGTTCTGGAGCTCAAAAGTTTAAGATCAAGGTCAGCAGGGCTATGAGGAAGGATTTGTTTCAGGCCTCTCTCTTTGGCTTGTAAACAGTCGTCTCTCTACATCTCTCTATGTGGTCTTTGCTGCATGTGTGTCTCTGTGTTCAGATTTTCCCTTTTTATAAGAATGCCAGCTCTTTTGGATCAGAGTCCACTCTAATCACCTCATCTCAACTCAGTTTCCTCTTTCCAGTAAGAGCACATTCTGAGGTACCGGGGATAGGACTTCAGCATATGAATTTTAGAGGGAACCTAACAGCCAGTAAATCTTAAACTTCAGCATTACCACAGTTTATCTGAAGGCTTATTAAAAATGGAGGCACCAGTGACACTCCCTCAGGCCAACTGAATGTGTCTGGGGTGGAGTCCAGGACTTTGTCTTTGAAGCATCCTGATAAACTCCCCTCTAGGATTTGACACTCTGAGCCCAACTCTTGGATTTCCAAGTCTGTAACTTAACCCTCTTATGCTGCAAAGAAGTGGAATTCTTTTGTGTCTCACCTTTTCCTAGCCCCTGCTGCGGAGCCTGGCATGATGCGCACATCTCCACATACCTGCTCTGTTTCTGTGAGGACCTTGGCTGCATCTGTAGACCTCCAGACGACCTTCCCTGCCAGCCCTGCTTCTCTGTCATTCCCCCTCCAGATGGCAGGTGGATGGTGTCATGCATCAGATTTTTGAGTTAGAGGCCCAGATCTACCGCTTTGTGGTAGTTAGCCTTGGACAGATCACTTCACCTCTTTGAGTTTGGGTTTTCTTGCCACTGCAAGAAGAGGCTTCCCTATCTAAGTCAGAGGGTTATTGCAAGGATCAAATGAAGCAATATTTGTAAATGTCACAAGGCACAAAGCCCAGTAGGCAGAAAGGGCACATAGCTATTAGTTACTGTTATTATCCTCTACTTCCATCCAATGGCAAAACCAGGTTTAATTCACTTCTGCTACCTAAACACGCAAAGGGAAACAAGGAGAAACTGTATCATAAAGGTCCCAGAGGCAGACTGTCCTGAACATGAAAGAGAAGCCTCATCTTTGAACTCGGTACTCACAGTGTCAGCAAGTGAGATCTGTGAGGCATGCTGTGAAAGTCTGGGTTAGATTTCCACTAATGACTCCTTGCTTCAAAGAAATCTGCCCACTCTGTCTGCACACTTGGAATATAGGTGTATTGCTGAATCAACAGCCCCCTCCCCAACCAGGATAGAGTCATGATTACAAGCAGAGGGTCTGGAGTCACACTACCAGACTCTAGGAGCTCACACTGTCACTCTGCTCTGTACTCTTGCCTTTGCAAGTGGTTTTATTTCTCTGTGCCTTAATTATCTTCTTCAGAAAAGAGGGATATAAGAGTATCTTCTCAGAGGAAAATTAAGTGATTTAATGTATGAAAGTACCCAGAGGCTGTCTCTAAGTGTTAGCCTTTATTATTGGCTAGCATTATAACACATTTCATTTTAATTCCCTTTTATTTTTCCTCTCCAATTTCATTTCTCTCCTTCTCCATACTTCCAATTTTTGTGCCTTTAATCAATGTTCATAATTTTTAAAAACAAGTAAATATACATAGGCCCCAATTTGTTTTGCTTCAATTTGTGATTTTTTTTTTTTTTGAGATAGGATCTCACTATGTAGTTTGGGTTGGCTTTGAACTTGCTATATTGCCTAGGCTGGCCTTGAATGCTCAGTGATCCCCCTGCCTCAGCCTCCTGGGTGCTAGAATTACAGGTATGCACTGCCGTGCTGGGCTCCAACTTTTGACTTTTCAACTTTACAATTCCACTTTTCATTTTTAGTAATCAGTAAGTTATATGAGATATTCAACACTTTACTACAAAAGGCTGCATTAGGTGACTTTGCCCACCTGTAGGCTAATGTGAGGGTTCTGAGTATATTGTGGTAAGATAGGTTAAGCTATGATGTTTAGTAGGCTAGATGTACTAAATAAACTTTTTTTTTTGCCTTTTTGAGACAGGGTCTTATTATGCAGTTCTGGCTGGCCTTGGGCTACTTTGCAGCCCAGACTTGTCTTGAACTTGCAACCATTCTCCTGCCTTAGCCTCTCAAGTGCTGGGATTACAGGAGTGCACCACCACACCCAGCCTAAGTGCACTTTCGACTTACGATATTTTCAATTTACAATGAGCTTATTGGGATTTAACTCCATCATAAGCAAATGAGGTTCTATATATTGTGTTTGCAGAAGTTTTACAAAAGCACATTGTTGTATTCAGGGTTTACAAGGGAATAGATTTAATACAGTACACGTAATTTATAGCAATATTTTATAATATTCACCCAAAGAATTAAATGCAAACAATTGCAGAAGATCTATCCACACACCAGAGACCCAAAGAATCCTGCTGAGGGCCTGGATCCCATGGCAATGTTCTACATGAGTCCAGCTGGCGGCCTAGAGCCCATGACAATGTCTTATGCGAGTCTGTATCAAGATTCTGCACTGGGAAAGCCCAAAGGTCAGTGGTGGAAGCTAGAAAGTCTGCACCAGTGGGATGAAGGATTTATGCCAGCAGACTGAGGGCTCTGCACTGGAGCCAGGAAGCAACATTCTTGGTGAGGACCAGAGCTCCCCTGAAAAGAACCGCAGCCATCCTCTGTGACAGTGAGGACTCAAGTTTCTCTGAGAATGAGAACTGAGTTCCTATCAGGAAAGCCAGCATGACAAGCTTCTCCAGGAGAATCAACAGCTCCCCTCCAGTTCTCCCTTTATGCTGTTGGCAACAACCCTCAGGTGCTTGGTTCAGCCGGGCGTTACAAGTTGACCATTAGTTAATCCACCACACATATTTTGTTGCAAATCTTATTTCTGTTTTTGATGCCATTAGGTTTTTTCCATTAAGCATTCGGCTACATATCAATTGGTTCATTCCTTTTGTGACTGGCGTAACATTCTATTATGTTTCTAACTACATTTCACTTATCCTTTTCCCTGCTAGGGATGCACACTTAGGCTGCTCCTAACTCTTTGCTACCACAAACAGCTCTGCAGTAAACATCCTTATGCACAGCCCCAGGCACCTGTGTAAAGCTTCTCTGGGGACAGATAATTTTTGCTGTCTTTGTGTTCAGTCACCAGCCATTTCTTTCCGTTTATCCTTCTAAAATATTTAGTGACCAAGTCAATGTTGTCTCAGAAAATAGGTAAGGAGGTCAGATCTAAAGCCAGCACGCACTATTGTCTTTATTGGCTTCATCTTGTAGCCTGTGACTTCACCCTGTGGCCTGTGACTTTAACTGTTAAAAGCTGATGAAATGAGAATAGCTCTGTAAAATACGGGGCCTACCCCTCCATTCACAGACATGTAGATTAGAAAAAGCCTTGTAAATGGCCTCTTACCCTGGCAGCATTTGCTACTCCAGTAAGTCACCTTTCTCAAAAAAGCAAAGAACATAGACATCTACAATTGTAAATTGTAGCTTAAAACTCAGCAGGAGAACAGCAACCTCTTTTTCCCCTCTGTAGATACTGTTAATTAAAAGCCTTTCCTTAAATCCACAACAGTTTGGAACTAGGTACAGACTTGCTAGAGAGACTGGAATGCAATGGAGGTGTAAATGTACTGTTGTCCAACCCAAATATTAACACAAACAGTGACACAGAGAAGATGGTCTGGATATACAGACAGAGGGGTGTGTGGCAGCCCCAGGGGGAGACTGGGAGTTTAAACCACTCTGCTGACTTGTGTTTAGAGGTTAGAGAGTAAGAAATTCCTGTGTCCCAAGAGCATAAGGGTCTCTAAGGACCCAAGGAATGTCAAATTGACGCTGGACACCTGACTCAGGATGCAGAGCAGGGTGTTGTCTGCTAATAACAACCTAGGGACCATGGAGGGGAGGAATCAGATGCTTAAGAAGAAAGTGGTTTAAATGTGAATCTATGAGAAGTGACATCATCGCTGAGACCAAATAAGGCTTTATTCTTCTAGTAGCTGAGGAATGAATGAAAGGAAATAGGACTATCTCACATTAGGTGATAGAATCTTTGAACTAAGAAGATGAAGAGTTTTCCCAGGCCCAAGTCTATAGGGGTGGGAACCACAAATAAAAGGGAATAAAAATGGTAGAGGAGAGAATCCTCATAAGGGCTTGCTTCTGGGTTAGAACACTGTCCAGCTCACAGAGGCCAGAATGAGACTAACATCTGCTCAGAATGTGACCAACATGTGCTCAGAATGCAATGCATTGTCTCTGAACTTATCCTCGCTGAGAACGGGGACTGGGAGCCTGGGAGCCCTCTTAACTGGATACCTTAGGTCTGTGATGTGTGCAACTTGACATGACTAGTCTACGTCTACCCTTGGTGGGGGAGAAGCCAGAAACTCCAGACCCAGGGCCACAGTCTTATGAAGAGGACACTTACCTTTTATCTCCTGTTGTGATGATGGCAGAAAACAGTTGCCAGAAAGTGGCACAGGGGCCCAGTCTGGAGCTTTCCATTTCTTCCAAACATTTCCACCCAACTTGGGCTTTTCAAATTGGTGGGCCTACTTGTCTATTGGGTAGCTGTGTTGGAAGAAATAGGCTCAGGTACCATCAGCTGGTTCTCAGCCATTATCTTGGTTTCTGCATCAGTCAGCTCAGCTCGCATGACAAGATGGTGGCTTAGACAACACTTGTTTGTTTTCTCATGGTCCTGGAGGCTGGGATATCAAGGTGATGGCAGGGTTGGTTTGTTGGTTTTTGAGGTCTCCTTCCTTGGCTTGCAGATGGCTGCCTTCTCACTGTGTCCTCCTGTGGTCTTTCTTCTGCCTATGCATCCCCTCCTATTCCTATAAACACACAAATCATATTGAGCTAGGTCACATCCTAATGGGCCTCATTTTAACTTCAATACCTCTTGAAAGGCCTTATCTCCAAATATGGTCCTATTTTGAGGATTTCAATGTATTAATTTGGGAAGACACAATTCAGCTCATAATAATTTCTCACTCTTTGATCTTCTCCCTTCAGTTCCAATTTGTGTCCACATGGCTTCTGGCCATTTGGAATTGTTTCTAATTCTTGTAACTTAGAGTGGAAGGTGAAATTCTGCATCTGCTGCTTTGGCTGTGTGTTCTCTCTGGGATACAGCTTGTCCTCATCTGCAACCAGAGACTTCTAGGAGGTGAAGATCAAGCCATGTGGTTCATCCTGCTCCTAGCCACTAGGAGTGTTTATTCCACGCAGCTTTGGCTTCTGGGCCCACAGTCCCACATTTAAAGATTTAAATATAACAAGCTCTGGAGTTCAACAGACTGAGTTAGTATGCCTGGTCTCAGCACTTTTTAGTTGTAGGAGTATGATGAATTTAGCTTTGTATTAATCAGCTTTCTAACACTGTGATGGAATAACTGACAGGCATAACTTGAAGGAGAAAGGATTTATTTTTGCTTATGGTTTCTGAAGTTTCAACCCATGACCTGTTGGCTCAAAAGCAGAAAATCATGGCAGAGGAAATCTGCTTGCCTCCTGGCATCTGGGAAGCAGAGAGTAGGGAAAGAGCCAGAGAGGAAAGACTAGGGACCAGATACAGTTCTGAAGCTAACATACCCATGACTTCCAACGTGGCCCACTCCTGAAGAGCCCATGCAACTCTGACCTTTCCAGTTGGTGAGGTTAATGCCCTCACAATCCAGTCACCTCTCCAGGAGTCTACTAATCCAATCAAGTGGATGATCAAGATTAACCCAACCTCTCTGAGCCTTTTTTGCCCATCCAAAAAGTAGAATGCTATGACTACTTTGTAGAGTTGTCCTAATGGTTAAATTAAGTAACAAAAAGAATAAAACTACATCCCCAACCAGCTCTCCTTCTGGACAGACCCTGTGTGGAAGATGACTATTGACTCTTGTGTTAATCTGATACTTATGAAAAAAATGTTTAAGGTTTTAACAGAATATCCCAGTTTTGCTATGTTTAATTCAGTAGCCATTAGGTTGCCCTTTGTTTTTAGCAAGATACAAGGAGCCTGGTTGAAATGATTATGGGGAGAAGAGAAAAGTATTGGCTCAAAAAATTAGTAAAATGAAATCCTACTCCATTGCGAGTGGAAATATTTACAAATATGGTGTAAAAAGGAAAATGTTACTTTTCCTCATTGTAGGTTTAGAACACATTATGTTTGAGAATTAATGTTTATCCTTGAAAGTTGTGTTTGCATACAATACTGTTTTTTTTTAAACACTCCTTGTACAGTAGGATAACCTAAGAAATTTAAAGGAAAAAAAACCAAAAAACTAGTGTTCCACTGAATGTTCTTCATGTCATTGTTCTAAAGAGTGATGTTTAAAAAAATTCCTCAGGTGACTGTACTGTGTAGGTAGATTTGAGAGCCACTAAAACCTACAGGGTACACCATATGATTTCATATAAAGTGACTAGAGGAAGCTTCAATGAGGTGACATCTGAGCAGACTTTCGGAGCTATCTACAAGAACAGTGTTCCAGGCAAAGGGTGCAGCCAGTACAAAGGCTGTGAGATGAGCATGTGTCTACTTGTTTGGTCATTGTAGGTAGAGCAGAGGCAGCTGAGGAAGCAGAGTAGAAGACAGGATATAAGAGGGATGCTAACTGCATATGGCCTTACAGGTAAAGACTACTGTGAATGAGTTGAGAGGGCGTTGGAGGATATAAGGAGGGAAGTGAGAAGATCTGCCCTACATTTCACTGTCTCAGACAGATGGTTCTCTGGTACTAGCAGGCTGCCAAACAGTGGGTCCCCTTCTTGCCAGCCTCCTGCTCCTGCTCCAAGAGTACAGCAGCACTTGGCTCCATTTGACAAATTCTTCCTAGGCCTTTCATGCTCTGGTCCCCAGCTGGGACTACATGGTAATGCTCCAAGAGGGGGAGCCTGGGGCCTTGGAAGCTAGAACTATGCCAGTGGCATCTGGTGAGCTGGGAATGTTCCCTGGAAAGCTTGAAGTCAGCATCAGAACAGGAGGGGACCACGATTTGCCACAAGATGCCACAGTTCAGAGGGCACAGAATTTTGGAGTGACTTGCAAAGACTGGGCAAAGCTGCAAGCTTGGAGCTCCTGGGGAAATACTTTAAAAACATGCTCCTCCCTTCTTCCATCCATACCCCGACTATAGTTGCTTGTTGGGGTAACAAGGAAACCTCTGATGCCACATCAGTTACCCTGAAGATCAGAGAAGGCCTTGTTTATGGAGTGGCTCACACTCCCCTTACCATGCTGGACGTGGTCTTCCACGGACTCGGCAGCACTTTTCACATTCCTAGCCCCAAATGCCTACAATGGTAGTTACTACTCACGGAAAGGATTCCCTCTGGGGGGGACAGACCCCTGAGTATGTGCAGAAGGGAATGGCAGAGGCATCAGGGGATTTGGACCCTGTACAAAGTGGTGCTGAGTGGCAGCCAAGAGAATCATTGCTGTGGGCCGAGTGTGCGTGGAGATTTGTGTTGATGGTGGAGGTTTCTACGAGCTTTGGAGGGACTGACTTTTCTCAGATATCAGTGCAGTTGAACATGTGTTCCTATTTCTTCTGGCTCTGGTTGATGGCTAAGATCAAGTCCATCTCAGGGTAGGGCCGGCAAGTTTGGCAAAGGAGCCCTGTTGATGACACTAGGCCACAATACAACACCACAGCTTGTCACCCTGGGCTTTTCTCTGCTGTCTGTGCCCTTCCTGTGGACAGCTCCCTTCTAATTTTATGAGTTTACATTTTCTTCAGAACAAATCACAACCCCCTCTCCTCTCTCCCTCTCTCTCTCTCCCTTTCTGTCTCTCTCTCTCTGTCTCTCTCAAAAGCCTAATGAAATCAACAAAACGTGGTCTATCTAGCAAAAATCCTTATAGTCAGTGCTCAAACATGAAAAAGAGTGCAGCCACATGTTGTCAATGGGAAATGTGATCTCCAAGGAAAGAGAAGGATCCTGGAAGAACCCAGGGAGGCTCCTAACTCTACTTTGACCCACTCCTGAAAATCAGTCTATACAAAGGAATGAAATTTTAACCTATCAAATCTTTTTTTTAATCTTTTTTCCAAATCTGACCCAAACCTAGTAAATATCAGTCACCTATTAGTATGTGGCCCAATTGTGCTGGATATTTTATTTGTGTCTCACAGTCTCTTTACAACCTTGAGGTGGTACCAGGACTCTCACTTTAGAGGAGGGCACGCAGCCTCAGAAAGGCAGTCTCTCAAGCTCACAGGAAACAAGGACTAGAGCACTTCATTCTCCCCTCCATGGCCTTTGGGTTAAGCATAGTTTGGGACTATGCCACTAACACTTCTATACCCAAGGAAGGCAATGAGCTGCCCCAAGCTACGCCATTCTCATTGAGGAAGCACTGCTATAACTCTAAGTGCCTTTGTCTCGGGTGGTGCTGGGGCTGTTCCCAGTGTCACAAGGAGATCTCAGAGAATCTGAGAGGTGTAACAAGTCTTGCATTTCCAATGATTTCCACTCCTACACCCAGGCATCCAGTGAGTACTTCTGGGATAACCCATCAAATCTTGAGAACTCTCATGAACACTTGGGTTTGGAAAGAATTGGGCAACCTAGGCAATATTGATGGGAACACTGTATGGCTCAAACCTGATCCTAGGGTCCTAGCACTTTTCCAGAGCTCCAGTCATTTGGAGGAATGACTGGAAGACTTGAGATATCCATAAAACGATAAGAATATCCTTAATGAAATAGATACCTGGAAGAAAGTGTCTCTCAAAATGTCAGTGGAGAAGGCATTTCCCAGAAAAGACCGTATTAAACCACTGACAGAAAAGTCTTCTTGACCCCCTTTCTGCCAAGTCATAGGGATAGAAAAAGTGTAACTATAACACCCCTGATCCAAAACTATTGCACAAGATGGGAGACATTGGCTGGGTGTGGTGGCACAGGCCTATAATCTTAGCACTCAGGAGGCTGAGGCAGGATGAGTGCTGTGAGTTTGAGGCCAGTCTGGGCTACATAGTGAGTTCAAGTCCAGGCTGAACTACATAGTGAGACCCTTCTCAAAACTAAAATAACAAAAAGCAAAAAAGATGGGAGACATGAAAGTGATCAGATGAGTGAATGGTGTCAGGAAGGATTCAACATCCTCTAAAAAACAAAAGTTTGGACAGCAGAGCAAACATGCAAAAATAATAAAGGGAGAAAAAAGGAAGAAAGAAATATGTGTGGAATGATTGATAAAGAAACCTGTCTAGAAAAACTATAGTAGAAGGGGCAGAAGTAAATTCTAATTCTTTTTCATGTTCCATGCTGTAATAGTCGCAGGTGGTCTCCCCAGATTTCCTTGTGACACAGGGACCACCACATGAGAGAGAAGTTTGGGAAGACAAAATAAACCCTTGGACGCAGTAAATTATTACCCTTTGTTGCATAAGAAGTTTCAACAGACCTGTTATGGGCCCATGATAAAGCCACAGAAATAGAATGTTTGCATGAAGTTAGAAATTGTTACACAGGAAATGTCTAAATAAGGCTTCTCCCTTCATTTACTCTCAGTCAACTCACAATTACAAAATTTGAAGGTCACACAGCTGGGCAATATATTTGTAGTTTCCCACTGGCAAAGCAGTAGATAACACCTCTGACATGTGGGTTAGGGTGACTTTTACAGGGCTATTTCCCTGGGATCTGAAGGCCACTTTTGTTGAGAGCACTTGATATGGTCTTCACTTGAGCATACAAATCTGATGAGTGACAAAAAAATGAGACAAAATGTTTGGCATCTTTGTCTTCAT
The DNA here is from genome assembly GCA_004365215.1 of Cuniculus paca. Lineage (NCBI taxonomy): Eukaryota > Metazoa > Chordata > Mammalia > Rodentia > Cuniculidae > Cuniculus > Cuniculus paca. Next base: position 10,599 of record RJWT010011183.1, read on the forward strand.
ATTTATCTGTTCCGTTTGCTGTCTTAACCATTGGCTCAAATTCTACTCAGCTTTGCATGAAGACATATTGATCATTTAGAACTGTTTTATATAAGACTATAATACAATGTTCATGTGGCCTATTTTCCACTGGAACTGGTATATACGGTTTTGTTTCTCTCTCCCTTCTTTTTTTGTCACTAAAAACTTCTTCAGAAGCCACAAAAGCCCAAGCATCTGAAGTCCTTTGGTCCTAACAAAGGGCCCAGAACCACAAGACTGAGGATGTCAGACACACAAAAATTAAACTGCCTCTTCAATGAGTTGATCATGACCACCTGCTGGTCCAAGCCCATCACAAGAAAAAACATCTTTCAGAACTGTGGTCTTGGCCAATGACAATTACTCTGCTTTAGCCTAAATTAATAAATATCAGTTGTCTTTGTCCTAGGAACAGTAGCTTGGTCACTCCACAAGTTGCTAATTCACTTCAGCCAAAGTCCTAATTTGACTTAAGCCCCTCCAGCCCCCGATAAAGGTTTGCCTATGCAGGAGCGTGTGTGCTTGCGATATTTGGCTTAGTCTTATTTGTACCATTCCTGGATCAAAAGATCCCACTGTTTGTGATTGGTATTACTTGAACAAGCTGTGTTAGCTTTTGGCATCCCTTAGTGGCCCTGTTGTCCAGGAATCTAGGTAACCCCCCTGCCAGGGCTGTCTGCACTGAAGGGCTGTCTGATGACGAAAGACTGGCCCCTTGCCTGAAGGGGGGACCGGTCCTGTGGTATGGATTGGTGGGCCCACCCTTTAGGAATGATTTGCGAGCCATGATGTGAGAACATTGAAGAGATTCTTCACACAATCATAAGTCATCTATTTTTGGAAGAATACTGATCTTGTTCTTATCCTTTATTTCTTCACCCAAGAGGAAATATTTCTAGGGCCTTGGTGTGGCAGAGAAGAGAGGCTTTTCTGCCCAGGAATTAGGTCTCCCTGAGGCTGTTCCTAAGCCTGCCACCCAGGCCATGCTCTCGTCGGCTGTGGGTGGTAGACAGGTAGAACTAGTTCTCTGGGCATGGGTGGGGGTGAGGTCACTCTTGAGCCTTCCCTCCTACGTGTGTAAATGGCATGAGCCCAGAAGATCTGCGTTTCTCATAGGGCAATAAGGAAGAGGAACACCTGACTCCTGCCAGTGTCATTTTCTGCTTTTCTCAACCTGTGTGTGGATCCCCTCTAGCAAGGCGGGCTTCTCTTTGGGAGTCACAGCCTCCTTGTCGCGACTGTAGGTCATGACTGAGGCTACACCAGAAGAACCACCAGTGGCCAGTCACTTTATCCCCTAGTCAAAGAATTGATCAAAAGAGGTTTCAGATCCACGGTGTTGAATAATGGTTTCTCCTGCACAACTGGTCTGTCCCAAAGTGCCTGACCTGGTCTTGTGGGTGGCTCCTGTGGGTGACATCTCCTCATTGAGACGTCAAGACTTCTCTGCGACATTCTTCCCCACCCCCGCACTTTCCTGATACCTCTCCTCCCATCTGAGGTCTGAAGTTCCAGTTGGAGCACATTCCTTTTCCTGAAAGCTTTCTCAACTTGTCATAGCACAGGTGCCGCTCAGAGAGGTACCAGCCTGCCAGGCTGGCCACCGTCCTTCACTGGCATCTCGGTGAATGACAACCACGTCCTTCCTCAAGGCTCAGGTTCAGGAGAGCACAGCTTGGGATGGGGCCTGTGGAGGAAGGAAAAGGAGAGCCAGAGCCCGGGGAGGGCAGGCTGGGGACACTGAAGTCACTTTTCCTACAGTGTGGTCAGTAATAGAAAAGAGAGTGACCAGGAACAGGGGTCTGTGAGGACTCTACACATTTCTTCCTGGATTAATCCCAAACATGCTTTAAATGTGAGCTCAAAATAAGACCCCGCCTATATATGAGATGGCTAGAAGGGCTTGGGGGCAAAATAGGAAGGTAATGGTTAAATGATACAAAGTTTTGATTCTGCAAAAGAAACATGATCTAGAGATTGACTACACAGAACAGTGCCTCAATTTAATGATACTATAGTTCTCTCCTTATCTGTGAGAGATTCATTCTAAGACCCTTATGGATGCCTGACGCCTGTGTATATACCATTTTCTTTTCTTATACAGCACATACAAACCTCTGATGAAGTTTAATTTATAAATTAGTCACAATAAGAGATGAACAACAACAATAATAAAATAGAACAATGATAATGATACACTGTAAAATAGTTATTTAAAACTCTTAAGAATTTTTTTTTTCTGGGATTTCCCATTTTATATTTTCAGAGTGTAATTGACCATGAGTAACTGAGATCAAGGAAAGGAAAGCTGCAGATAATGGAGGGACTATGTATGTATTGTAAACTTAAAATTTGTAAGAGGCTAGATTTGTATTAAGGATTTTTTTTTCTTAATAGTACTGGGGATCAAACTCAGGATCCCTACATGTTAAGAAAGTAACCAACCTCTGAGCATCAGCCTAGGCCCTTAAGTATTCTTAACACATGCACACATACATGAGTGGCACATGCAAATAACTGTGAAATCGCAGGAGGAAATTATAGGAGGTAACAGACATGCTTATGGTCTTGTGGGTAGGATGGCTTTATGGATGTTAATTTCTCAAATTCACTGAGATGTGGACATTAAATATGCATAGTTCCATACACACAAATCATACCCAAAATAAGGTGACTTTTTAAAAAAGAAAATAAGACAATCCGGTAGTGAGCCACAGTGACCCCTGCCCCCACCTCTGCAACTTGTTCCATTATGAAGGTGGAAGAAGCCAGTAGCACAACCCCCACTGGCTTCGTGCCCTGCAGAGGCTGCCTGGTGACTGGAGACTTCTGTGAGTTAGGTTTGTTATCATGTTTGGCTCCTGGGCTACTTTGTTTTCTTTCCTTTTAAGACATTTGAAGTTCTTTGATGAGCTGGTGTTTATATTTCATGTTCCTTCACGCCAGAAGAGCCCTTATTATTAATCTTGAATTACAAAAGCACTTAGTGTTTTTTGCACTTAGGTAGCTAGCTTTAGAATCCAAGAATAGTGTGCTTTATAGCATATGGAAGTCTGAAAAAGTTGTATGTAAATCTGGTTTCTGACAGTTTAGTCATATTTAAAAATCACTAGAGGGAGACCAAGAGGAAACTTCTGATGAAACGATTCACATTCTGCAATGAGTAAACTGCCTCAGTCCCAGATGATTCACATATGAGAAGAGATTTTGTGTTGGCATTTTGTAGAGTAAGATGGCCCTGGAACATAAATGCTTGCATGCCCTGTGTCCTTTACACAGTTTTTCTGTCTTTTCCTTCAATTCTTTTTGGTACCCACTTTTATTTTAATTGAACTGTGACTCACATAACAAGTTAAGTGCATTAAAAGCTGGATGAAGATTTCAGGGGCAGTCCCAAGAATCCTGGGCCTGGCATTCCTCCCAGTGGTAGCGGAAGCCGTCCATTTCCCCAGCCGTCCGTCCGGCTGGCGCAGGTGATGATAGTTTGAGGAGCTGGTTGACGCCAGGAGTGCGAGGAGAACAGGTTGAGCCACCCTTTTGTTTTGAGCCCGGAACAAATGAAACAACTTCTGTCCACAGCCCATCCTATCAGGGTACTCAGAAACCACTTCCCCAGAGAACTTTAAAAATAAACCTGGTAAACAGATCCCCACTGCCTCGGGGCTTTGGGGTGGGTTCTGCCCAGAAATCAAGATAGCTCCGGAACATCTCCCTTTTTGATCTAAGCTCTGGAGTTTTCCTGAAGATTCTATCAAGACCTGAAGGCACAGGAGCTTTGGAAATCCTGAACCACTCAATGGGAAGAAGCAGTGACTTACAGGTTTGGTTAGGACTTTAAAGAGTGAGGCAGCTGGCTCCTGTAGATGAAATGTAACTTCCTCTGTCACTTCCAAGAGAGAGAAGTTGGAGCCCAGCTTTAACTCAGGCCTCAGAGGTCCCTAAACAATGGAATGTGGGTCTGCAGATTCCACTTGGAAGCTGCTTGTGCCAGTGGCAGGGCTAGTCACCCTGGGATCTCTGGGGCCAACACCCTTTCTGCAGCCTGAGATGGCCACCCAAAGAGTGTTCAACTTGGCGATCAAACACCTGGAATCTATGATGCAGATTCTTTACCCTCCTGCAAACATGCCGCAGGACAAGACAAGCTGCACTTATTCCCCATAGCCAGGTGACTCTGGGAGGCACAGGGTGGACGTCTTTTAGCAGACAGTTCCAGAAGCTTAGGTACCTTCTGGATTTCCACATGGGGCACAGATGTGGAGCAGGACTCACCAGGAAACCTGTACTCTGGAACACAGGGTCGTTTGGGGCCCTGGGATCCCACATTACCTACCTCTTTGGGCCACTAAGCTCAGCTCTAGGTTTCCTGACTTCAAAGTTTTTGTCTTGATGTTTGCAGTGAACCACTGAGAAAGGCAGGGACATTTCAGGCAGCTGAAAATTCAAAAAGGAAAGGGGAGAACTGAAGCTCACATTTCCGGTTCTGGAGGTGGATGTCATTTCTGCTTTTCTGTACATTACCATCTGCTTATTCATTTACCAAACAAACACCTACTGAAACGCCCACTGTGTACAACACAGACTGTGCCTGGGAGGCGTGACATCCACATTCCTGCTGGGGAGAGAGAGACAGAGAGAGAGAGAGAGAGAGAGAAGGAGAGAGAGAAAATAAACATACCATTGTAATATATTTTAGAGGCACACTTCTGCCTACAAATGGTGGGCTCAGGTGAGTCCCACTAGGCCTCCCTCCCTCAACTGAACTGTTAAAAGTTATATAAAGCTGAAGGTCAGTGTAAATACCAAGGCCTCTTTGAGGGGATAAAGCCACTAAAGGATGCTGTGCGATTAGAAGTAGTATGTGGAACCTGTGTGGTCATTGTGGTTCTTTACAGATTCATTGCAGAAGGAACTCATATAGATCCATATACAAGTATATATACCTCTCCCTAGGAGTCTTTGGTCTTCCTTAGTAGCAAAGATTGTTACCACTCCCCACCCCCCATTAGTCCCTTGTCCCCCAGGGTCCCTGAGGATGGGGGTCAGAGAAGAACTACAGCTTCCTCTGTCCTGGGAACTGTGCTTGTTCCATCTGGGTTGTGACTTACATATTAATAACTCCATTTCTTGCTGTCCTCAATCCCAGCAGGCTAGGCTTCCCCCACGGGCTGCCTGTCCTACATGTAAGTGCATTCCTCCTTGGTCTATGCAGTATTTCAGGCTTAAATATTACCTTCTGTGAAGAATATAAATGCAGTGTGAGATAGCACAGGCTGAGACAGATTGTGGATCATAGGTAGTGATTATACCACTTTCTCAGAAATGCCCGCATAACGATTAGTCCCACATATACATTATATGGGAGTTGTTTAAGTCTCCCTGGAAGACTGACACTTCAAATGTAGCTGCATTGGTTTTAGAACAAAATCGAATTTAATATCTGAGGGCCTGTTCTGTCACCAGGAGTCAAAGTTATTGTGACGTAGATTGAAACATTTAACCCTGAAGTCATGGGCAGTCTGTCTGACAGATGCTTTTTTCTGTTTTTAGAACATTTAAAAAAAGAAAAGACATCCAAAGACTGTGACTTTACTGTGAGGAGGACAGGCTTTCCCTTGTTTCTTCTTTTCCTTTTTCTGCTGTAGTGGAGATAAAACCCAGTGGCTGTCTACCACTGAGCTATACCCCTCCAGTTATTTTTATTTTTTATTTTGATACAGGGTCTTTGCTAAGTTATTCTAGTTGGCCTGGAACTTACTTATGATCATCCTGCCTCAGCCTCCCAGATACATGGGATTATAGGTGTGTGCCATCACAGCGACTCAGCCCTCACTGAGGCTGGGGAGAGACAGAGCTCTCTGGAACTTGAGCTTCCATCCATAGGCTCTCCTTCTAGGGAACTCTGTGCTAGCTGATGGATTTTTGAAAGTTCCTCCGTAACTGGGATTCCCTTGCCAATGCGTGTCATCCCTTCATACATGGAATGTGGTAATAAAAACACCTCAAAGCCATACACAAGAACTGTTCACACATTTCTTCCCTTCACTCTTCATTCTATCTGGGGTTTGCTCTGAAGTTTATTAGTGGGGAAGACAAGCACATAAATAATTATAGCAGCCAGTGAATGCAGGGAAGTTGAAGATACACAGTATACCCTGTGACTCACAAGGTAAGTCTTTTTGAATCTTGAATTACTATTAGGAAGGTATTTGTTTGCAGGTAACATATGCCACATTCTCCTGGGTCGATTTTGTCAGTAATAAAGGCGATGTTTTGGTTTTTATCTACTTCTTTGCCTTATTTCTCATTGGGTTTAGAACTTGGACAAAGGAGAAAAGTTGATTTGGGGCCACGTTGGACTCTAATATGAACAATTAGCCAGCCTTGACCCCTGATAATTAAAATAAAAGGATGTTGGGACTATGTCATATCTCCAAAATGGCAGGCTGTGAAGTCAGGGAGCAGTGGGTGAACTTTGCTGGCACTGGGAACTGAAAACACAGAGACTCAGAGAGCAAAGCAGCAAGAGAAAACATGGCTGCTGCTGGAACCCAGCGTGAGGAAACGGGGGACTGAGAAGGAGCTAGAGCAGTGATGGCAAACCTTTTAGAGTTTTCAGTGATAACAAATAGCCCACTGTGGCACGTGTGCCATAGGTTAGCCCCCTACTGAACTGGAGTAATACCCAGATCAGCTCACGCAGGATTTATAGGCTTCAAAAAGGCCCTAGATTTCACTCTAAGTGTCATGGGATGGCACTGAAGATTCTTAAGTAGAGTAATGATGTGGTCTAACTTACTCTTCCAGCAGTCATTATTTTTAACTCCATGGAAAATGGTCTGAGGAGTGGGCCAAGAGAACAGAAGAAGGAAAATCACATAAGAGACATTTGCTTTAGTCAAGATCAGAAATGACTGACACCTAGAGTATGATGGCAGCAATGATTACTGAGGGAAGCTGTCAAATGGGAGACAGCATTGGGTAACTCAATCCCCAGAATTTACTGGCAAATCGGATCTAGGTGGTAGGGAAAAGGGAAGAATTGGCGATGGATCCTAAATTCTGGCTTGGTGAAAAGAGGGATATTGGCACATTTATAGAAATGGTGAAGACAGGGAGTAGGGTGGGGGAAAATAATGAAATTTCAGGGGTTATGAGACTTGTTG
>RJWT010011184.1:0-23534 GCA_004365215.1 Cuniculus paca
ACCTAGGATGCCCAGGAAAATGGCCCTGGGAACTCAGACTCAGGGGATGCCTCTTCAGCTCAAGGCAGCTGTCTGAACATTGAAGTTTAGATTTGCTATCCCTACTCCAGCCTCACCACCTACTTTTAGCTGCACCACCCCCTCTTTGGCCATTCTTGAAATTCTGCCATGGGCTCCTGTGTTACCAGGTCTTGCAAAATTGTACCTTCATCATGTCTTTCCATATTGAGTCTTCTCAGCTATAATTGCCCCTGTGTAGAGAGTCATCTCTTTGCTATCTTGACTACTGGCTCCCCCCTTGATTCCCCTACCTGTGATTTCCTTCCCTTCAACCCCTGCATCCCCAGCCACAGTTAGAAGGGTCTTTGGAAAGCCCTTGCTGAAAATCCTTCAGCAACTTCTGTGACCACCAAAGGCACCCCCAACTTCTGGCATTATAATTTTTCCCCCTATGTAACACTTATTTTATTATTTACCTAATATTTATCTTAATGGATTCATGTTTAAATTTTCCCTGAGCAATATTTTTTAATTCATGGGGTGATAATAATTTTTTCCAACAGCCATTATAATTTGTAATTACTAATAAAACATACTGGTGCACATACCATCTAAGATCCATCAAGTATATCATGGGTGGTGTGTCGACCATCTTGAGGGAATTTGAGGACACAGAGGCCTTCTCCATGTGACTCTAGCATTTCTGCCACCCTTGGGTCAAATGGTACTGAAAGAGCATGTCAACTCTGAGCTTCCACTGAAACAGGGGCTCGCAGCTCTGTGCCTTCATGCTTCCGTTGATGCAGGTAGTTCTTTCTATCTGGAATACCCTCCACACCTTTCTAGTTTTTCTGCTTGATGAATCCTTTCACACACATATCCATTCTTCCATACCCAGCTAGCTGCAGAGCTAGCCTTCCTTGCAGCCCTGTCTTAAGGGTATGTTTCATCTTTCTAAGTCCTTTTTCATTTTGTTCCTTGTTCACTGTCTGTTTTCAAGTTCATGAGTGAGGACTGTGCTATCGTGATTTTCAGGTTTAGACTTTCCGAGGGCTGGGTGTAGTGTTCTTTTGCCTTTGGCTTAGGGCTCAGGAAGCAGAATTTAAAATAAGAATGATTGAAAGTTTTACTTCCCTTTCTAAGATGCAGTTGCTCCTGCTGGGGCAGCTTCTGTGGTTAGAGATTGGCTGATAAAGATGAAAACAAAAGTGAGACTTGGTGTGTAAAACTGAAGAAAAGGAGGGAAGCGATGCATCGGTTGGTGAGATTAAACTCCTTCACAGGGTCCCCTCCCTTAGACCCCATTAGTTCACATAAATACATCTAATCTAGAGAAGTAGTTCCCAGGCTAAGATGCATTTAATGAACTTTCACATTTTTAGTACAGCCTCTAGCACTGCACTGTTCACTGTAATACTCACTAACCATACATATGAGGCCATTTGAATTCTGACTAGCCAAAAGCAGTGAAAACGGAAACTTCCTTTCTTCAGTTACACTAGCCACTTTTGACATGCTCAGTGGACACACATGGCTAGCATCTACCACATTGAACAGCACAGAATAGAGCAATTTCATCATCACCAAGAGTGCTACTGGGCTGCTCTGCTCTGGAGTTTGATTCTTTAACAGATTCTCCAGGTTGAACGTGGTCTCTAAAGTTGAAGCCAAGAATAAAGTTTTATCTAAATGGAATTTTTGTGGCCATGGATGTAGCTCAGTGGTAGAGCCCTTGCCTAACATGTGCAAGGTCCTGGGTTTGATCCCCAGCACTAGAAAGAAAAGGGGAGGAGGATGGGTGTCATGGTTTATATCTAGATGTCTCCCTAAGGCCTTATGTGATCAGAGGTGAGACCTTTGGAAGGTGATTGGATTATGGGGACATTATAGCTGATTTGCTATCAGGAGGTGGGGTCTAACCTGAAGAGGTGGGTCACTGTGGGTGTGACTTGGAAAGTTGTACCTCCCTTTCTGGCACCTTCCTTGACTCTGCTTCCTAGATACTGTGAGGTGAGCAGATTCTTCTCTCCACTGTCCCTCTTGGAACCGACTGTCCTGCCCAGGAGCCTGCTGACTGTGGACTGAAACGTGAACCAAAATAAACCACTCTTATTTTAATTTGTGGGTATCACATATTATGTCTCAGTGATAAACTAAGACAGTGGGATTTCCATTGGTTGGGTTTAATTCAGCTTGCCTGTTATTACAGATGCAAGCAAGGGGACACAATATTCGTTAATTAAGGATAGATTTTTTTAAATAGGTGTATGTTGAGGATATGCATGATGTAACCAAAGAGAGGGGACAGACCTATTGTCTAGAAAGCTCTGGCCTGAGTGACCATCCCTGGTTCAGATCATCCTCCTTCTTGGCAACCCAGTCACAATGCAGTGGATGGATGAAGCTGAAGACAGAAGGAGCTTGGAACATGGTCAAGGGAATAAGCACTAGAGCTCAGACAGGTCAAGGGATGGGTGAAACTAGGAAGAGAAGAAGCACAGCTCCTGAAGCAGGAGAGGAGGTAGGTGGTGTCTTGGTTACTTTTCTTTCCTTGCTGGGACACAACACCTCATATTCAAAGTGAAGCAAGGAAAGGTTTATTTAGCTTACAGTTTCTGGAGAATTCAGTCAATAATCAGCTGGCTCCAAGGCAGGGTGGCATGGCACTGGGGCAACACTTCAAGGCAGGAGCCAGAGGAAAAATAGCCAGAGCAAAAAGGGGAAAACAAACTTCTTTTTGCACAGGATGAGGATATTTACAAAGAACAAACCCTGGCTCCCTACTGAGTCTCTCAGTTAAACTTCTAAACTGCTCAAGCTGACACAATGTATCAACCATAACAATCCACCCCTTGTCAACTTGGCAACCAAACATATTTCTTTAAATCAACCTCCAGATACAAAGGCAGGCTAATTCTTACCATTTTTCAACTTGAACATTATAACACAGCTTAACAATCCTTAAGAACCAACATTAAGTCTGTCAACATTACATTACATTAGAAACACAACATTTTGTCCTTGGCCCCGCAAAGACTCACGTACATCCATTTATGCAAAAGGCATTTAGTCTGTCTGTAAGAGTTGCCAGAGTCCTAACAGTTTTGGCATTGCTGAAAAGTCCAAGTCCCAAGTCTCCTCCAAGATAAAATGCAAACTCTTAGTTCCAAGCCCCTGTACAAATGAAAACAAAGTTAAACACTTCCAACATGCAATGGCACAAGACAGACATTGCCATTCCAAAAGTTACAAACAGGAGGTTACAAAGGATTGGGATAAAAGTAAGCCCAAAAGCAGCAGGGAAAACATTAAGTCCTGTAGTTGCTTGTCCAGCATCTGGAACAATCTGTGGCAAATTGTGAGCTCCAAAGGGCTTGTGTGACTCCACCCCTATGGTACTTCTGGTGCTTACCAATCCTGTGGCTTCTCTCTCGGGATGGCTTTGCTTCCTCATTGCAGGTTTCCTTAGATGATCTACATTCCTGGCTTTTCCAAATTTCTGGGGTCTCCACTGCACCTTTGGCTTCACACTCACAACTTCACACACTACCCTCTTGGGCACACTGCTTGGCCTCCCAGGCCTTCTGAAATCGGGGTGGAAGCCTTTTTAACTTCAGAACCCTTGCATTCTGTATGCACCTAAAACCAGCACCACATGGATGACACTGAGGTCTGCTGCTAGCTGGAGCAGTAGCCAGGCTTCCCTCTCTTTTGGCTGTAGGGATTAAGTGCCTGGATTGCTGGGCACTCTGAACCTGATTCTGAGGAACGGATTCTGTATGCTGCCGCCATTCTGGAACATGGTGCTCTGAAGCTTTCTCCTCAAAGCAAAGTCTTACTTTTGCAGTTTGGAAGCTGCAAAGGTTTGAGACTTGCTGCTTTTTGTAATGCCTTCAGGACATCTTTTCTATTTCTCTGTTCCTCAGCAATCGAAGTCTCAACTTTATCTTTACAGTCCATAGCTTTACTGGAGCTTCCTTTCTGGCCAAACTCACATTTCAAATCACCCTGCTGGGGTCTGTGCTCTTGATTTGCAATATAAATCTGGCTAAAAGCTCCCAACAATAGCCATGCCATGGCCTCAACATTCAACCACCTTGAAATTTCCTTTGCCAGATTAATCAGTCCACCATCCTTAACCTTAGTCTCAGGCAATGTCTCTGGACATGAGCAAAATGCAGACAAACTTTCTGCCAATCCATAACACTCATCAACTGGAGTCCAACACCCAATGCAGTCTTTCCCAGCAGAAACCTCCCAAGCCTGGTCCTTACCAGCAGGCTTTCTATCAGCCTTCTGGTCTCCTGAGCTCTGACCAGAATCTGCCCTACAGAATGGCCTAAGCTGTTCTAGCTGTATGCATTCAGGCAACAGCTCCAAACCTTTCCAAACTCTTCCCACAAGCCATTGCCAGAGGCTGTTGAACCACATGGTCAGGTACAGTCACAGCAACGACCCCACTCCTGGTACCAAATTCTGTCTTGGTTACTTTTCTCTTGTTGGTGGGACAAAACACCTGATATCCAAAGTAAAGCAAGGAAAGGTTTATTTAGCTTATAGTTTCTGGAGATTTCAGTCCATAATCAGCTGGCTCCAAGGCAGGGTGGCATGGCACTGGGGCAACACTTCAAGGCAGCAGCCAGAGCAAAAACAGCCAGAGCAAAAAGGGGAAAACAAGCCTCTTTTTGCACAGGATGAGGATATTTGCAAAGTAAGAACCCTGGCTCCCTGCTGAGTCTCTCAGTTAAACTTCTAAACTGCTCAGGTTGACACAATGTATCACCCATAACAGATGGGAACAATGATGGAGTTAGGGAAGTCTGGTGTCTTGAACAAGATGGTACATAGCCATCATGGAGTGGGGACTGGGTCACAAACATTGGTTGCTTATTTTCTTTTTTCTTTAATCCTGCCTCCAAACTATTTGGTTTGTGGCTTTTTTGAAGTGACAGGATGCATGGTGGGAGGGAGAGGCCTAGCTAGAATGACCCAATGTTAAAATTGTGCATGCATAAGTGCTATGTGTATGTTCACAGCAGCTGACTTATTTTTCATGGTTTGTTTCACATATGAACGCCCAGATTGTGAGTGCTTTTTAAAAAGATTTTTTTTTTTAACCTCACCCTTGCCAGGCAGGCACTTATATCACTGAGCTTAATCCCCAGTCCTTGTCTTTTTGAGACAGGGTCTCACTATCCCTTTCAGGCTGGCCTTGAGCTCACTTTGTAGCCCAGGCTGGTCTTGAACTTGCAACAATTCTCCTGTCTCAGCCTCCCAAGTGCTGGGATTACAGGAGTGTGCCACCAGGCCTGGCAAGATTTGCCTTACATAATATTTACATTCCTTGTGTGAAGTGGAACATGTCCATAATACTTCTTAATTACTTTTTTCATACCCTATTCCTCCTCTGCCTTCATCTCTTAATCTCATTTGAGATAGATCTATCTCCCTACTTTCCTATTTTATGTTGCTCTTTATTTATAATTTAGGTTTCTCATATAAGAGAAACCCTGTGATACTGAAGCTTGTGTGTCTAATTTATTTCACTTAACATTTGGTTTCAAAATTTATCCATTCTCCTAAAAATGGCTCAAGATTATCTTTATAGCAGAGTAGTACTCCATTGTGTCTAAACACCACATTTTTTTTATGCATTCATCTGTCAGTGGACGTGTTGGCTGTTTCCAAGGTATAGCTATTGCTAATTATGCTGCTATAAACATGGGTATGCATGTATCACTGTAATAGCATGTCTTTAACTCTTTTGGGAATATACCTGGGAGGGGAGTACCTGGGTCAAATGCAATATATACTTCTAGTTTTTTTGAGGCATCTCCACACTGATTTCTATAGTGGTTGTACTAGTTTGCATTCCCACCAACAATGTAGAAGGGCTCCTTTTTCTCCTCCAGGCTTATCAGCATTTGTTATTATTTGATTTTTTGATGATGGCCATTCTTTCTGCATTAAGATGATATCTCAGTGTTGTTTTAATTTGCGTTTCTCTAATGGCCAGTGATGTTGAGCATTTCTTCATGTATTTATTGGTCAGTTGTACTTCTGTCAATTGTCCATTCATTTCACTTGCCCATTTTTGATTGGGTCTTTTATTTTGGGAGGGGTCTAATTTTTTTGAGTTCTTTCTATATTCTCTATACATTAGTCCTGTCTGAGGAATAGCTAGCAAAAAATTTTCCTATTCTGTCAGTTGTCTTTTCACTCTGTTGGTTTGCTGTGCAGTTTTTTTTTTTTCTTTGCATCACCAGGGATCCAACTCATGACCTTGCACTTGCCAGGCAGGCACTTAGTCCACTGAGCTAAATCCCCAGCCCTTGTCTTGAGACAGGGTCTCGCTATGCCATTCAGGCTAGCCTTGAGCTCACTTTGTAGCCCAGGCTCGTCTCGATCTCACAACGATTCTCCTGTCTCAGCCTCCTGAGTGCTGGGATTACAGGCGTGCGCCCCCAGACCCAGCTTGTGCAGAGCTTTTTAACTTGATATGATCCTATTTGTTGATTCTCGGGCAAGTGCTTTAGAGTAGTTCAAAGTAAACAATGACATTCAAAACTGTGGAGTTAATTGATGAATGGCCAGGGCTGCTCTGTGTTTTCAGTGCGTTACTGTTGGAGAAGAGGCTTCTCGTGCATGGCTGTTTTGACCTAAGGGGAAGTCGCTCAGAACTGGTATGAGGGGACTCTGTCTTTATGAATGTGAGCTATAGGCTGATAAACTGGTGGTTAACAAGGAGCCAGATTTTCACCTCACCTCAATTTGGATATGAATACCGATAGATTTTGCCTTCATAATTTCAGAAGCCAAAATTAATGAATCATTCGTAGATTTATAGTCTTGTACACAATTGGCAATTCACAGCTTTTAGCAAACAACAAAACAAGTAGATTAAACCATGTTTAATCATTTCTTTAAAGTAACTTTACACCCTCTCTGTAGTACTTTAGTACCTTCTCTGTAAGATATGTAATGTTTTACTGGTCTTTGAAACATTAATTGCCTCAATACAGTGTGCATCAGGGTCACCTGGAAGGCTTATTAAAATGCAGATTTCTGGGTCTCAGAGTTTCTGCCTCAGTGGGTCTGAGGTGCACTTACTCAGAATGTGCTTCTCTAATAAGGTCTCTGGGTAATGTGATGCTGCTCATCTGTGGGCCCTGCTGTGACAGCCACTGGCCCCATGCGGGACGTAAGCTGTTTTTAGTCTGAGTTGATTGGGGGATTATGTTGATGGGGGTGGTGATTCATTTGCCTCCTTCTGACTCAGCGTTCTCCTCCAGGGCATGGGCAGGAGGGAAAAGAGTCTGTGTTCTTTCTGGTGACCTTACTTCTCAGTGTCCTTGTCACCTGCCAGGTCAGCCCGTCCAGGTGAGAGCCACACGTGTGGAGGGGAGCAGCTCTCCTCTACTTTCTCCCAAACCTGGAAGCAGCTCACATGTACAGATGCAGAAGCAGCCACATCTGCAGCGTTTGCTCCTGACCTAAATCTTTATAGCATCCTGGAGATAGCGGTGGTCCCAGGGTGGTGGAGCTGAGCATGTGAAATGGATGTCAGAGCCTTTTAGTGACTGGTTGGTTGGCAGGGCTGAACACTGGGAAGGTGTCAGTGGAGCTGGGTTCTACTTCAAACTCCTCCTCGGGTGATGTCCGGTAAGCCTCCTAACACTTGACTCCCTGATTTTGACTCCTTGTGTTATGAAACATGCCTCTCCCCTCCCTGTTGATAAAATACCAGAAAAATAAAAATCTAGGCCTGGGGATTGGCCTCCAGGGAATCAAAGAGCTGATGTGGAAACTCTGAGAGCTGGTGGGGAGAGCTGCTACATAAACACAATATATTGTTTACACAATACTAAAAATAGCATCACACCCTCTGCTATTCATAGCTCCTTTAGATTGTCTGAGCAGCTAAGCTCTATCACACTGGCTCTAGCAGCCTTGAGGGAAGGGGTGACTGGTTTTCCAATATGCAGAACATTGAAAGAAGAGGGAAGTAGGCTTTTACAAAAATTTTGAACACATTCATAGGCACATTAGTGAAGGAAATATTATTACACTTATGCAAAACTTTACTAAGCCAGATTATAAATTTCTTTGGGTTTTCATTATATTTCAGAATTACTGTACAGTATGGCCTATTCCATGGACATTTGGGTAAAGTGTGGGGTCTCTTTCCTCCTCCCTACCCCATTGGAAAGTGACTGATGGTCCTTAGACTTCATGGAGGCCAACTTACAAATCGGTTAGCATATTCTGTCTACTCTTCAGATTCATATAGAACTGCTGCATGCTACTGTTTTAAGACCCTGAGAAATAGAAGATAGTGTAGTTTTGGTTAAAGATATGTAAGTAGACATTATGTATCATGACCCTTGAATTGTTTGTACTTGTTTCCTTAAGTACTACACTTGATCTTAGCCAAAAGGCTGAGAAGCAATTATTGTTTCCTTAAGTAATATCACAAAACTGAAAACCAACATTTGTGTGTGATAGAAGCATGTCTGCAGGGATATGGCTGTAGATTCTGTGGCATCACTTCCCTGTGCGGACATTTGTTCCCCTTTTCCCTCAGCAGCGTCTGGAGATGAGAGTGTAGTGACCAGGCACCTGTAGCAGGTCTGGTATGCAGGTGTGGTTGCTCCACTCTTTTCCCAGTGGGAAGTAGCTGAGCATTAAACACATACAGGACAGGGGGACCTCACAGGGACCATGAGGCCCCATCCTTCCTCACCATCTGGTACAACTGCTGCCTTCCTGCTGTGTTCTGGAGAGCTCTGTGCTGTACTATATAGTGGAAGTTCCTTAGAAACAGGACCTCATTTGGTTCTGGACCTTGCATTAGAATGAATTAGAATTAGACCAGGCCAGTGGCTGTTAGAATTGTTTGAAAGCCTTTAAACAAATGCAGAGGCTGGGGTCACCCTAGAGATTCTGATAAAACTGAGCTAGAGTAGTCCTCAGGCAACATTAAAAAAACAGCAAGCAAAACCGCAAACATCCCAGCTTCCCCAGGTAAGTGCAGTGTGCTGTGGGGGCTGGGAAAACGTTGCACAACTTATCAGGGAGATCTGTTTTAACTTTAGCTCTCTTCCTGTACTGTAACTCCTCACAGTCCATTTGCTCATAGGTAGAAATGGTTACTCCAAGCACTGAACACGGAAGACCCATAGTTATCTTTTGGTGGGGAACTTGGGAGTCAAGAGCCAGTTACTTTGTGAGCATTGTTTCGCAAGCTCTTGAGATTCCTCCCTTTACTCCAGTCTCTAGTTACTCAAGAGCCCTCCAGTAGGGGTATCTTACTCTTCCGTGAATCCCCTTTGCCCTGGTTGGTCTTAGCACCAGTCTAGGTGCACACTGTCTTATGCTAGCTGATCAGCTGAATCAGTGTGTTTTTACTGCCTCCGTTCTCTCTTCTCCCCCTTGAGTGTGTGTGTTTCTCCTTTGGGGCTTATTATGAGGATGCGTGGCTCCCATGGCAGCTCACCTATGTGATCAAGTTTCCTGTAAGATTCACCAGCCCATTTACTGCTTTTCCCTCTATCTCTGTGTTCTTTTTGTGTTTTGTTCCAACACGCAATGATTCTTTCCTTCTATCTTTGAAGAATAAAATGAGAGTGTGGGTGAGGAGCCTACTAAGTGGACTCTTTACAGCCTTGTTTACCTGTCTGTAGTCCTGATTTCTAAATTTGGAAGAATGTGTCTGTCCACAAGTTTATATAAGTAGGATTGTAAGTAGGTGCTACCTCAAAGTTAGATGAGCAGTTTCAGACCATGCTGTTAGTCCACAGAAAGGAATTCAAGATAGATAATGACAAATGGTTTTATTTGATAGCTGGGGGACAGACAGTTGAGGAGGCTGCAAAACGATGGTACATTAAGTTGGGATGGGAATTCATTCATTCTGTCTCTGTCTCTCTCCTGCCCCTGCCTTAGTATTATCATTTCATTGTATTTATTCTCATTTTCTTTCTCAAGAGAATCGTTGTGTCTGTGTTGTCAGGTGCTTTTCTGTCCAGAGCCCTGTAGATTTGCTTATCCCCATGTCCCCAGTTGTGTACCTTGTAGCGTCACCCTTGGCTTTACTTCTAACTAGTTCCTGCCTCCTCCTGTGTTAGCTGTTTTGGTTGGTCTCATTCTTCTTTTCCTCCCTTCATTTCTGTGTTTCTTTTTTTTAAATTAAGACTTTCTTGATTTTACCATTAGCACTTGCCAAATTCTTCCTCTTTTTCATTATTGGGAAAATCCAAAGATGTCTCTCCCAACTTACCTGAAAGAGGCGTCCAGAGTAGATTTCCTTTATCTAAGCTAACAATGAGTTACTTGGTTACACTTTGTGCGTTGTCTCTTCATTTTCAGATAGGAAAGGTTATTCCCATCTGAAAGGTAAGGAAAGGGAATCCAAAAGAGATTGAGTGCCTTGACCAAGGTCTTGTAACAAGTTAAATGGTGGAGCTTGGGGTGTTTGATACCAGAGCCTCCACACTTTTGCTGTTACACTTTTTACTCTCCACTTTGTGGAACGAAGCTTCCTGTTTGCCCCACAAGGGAGATGAATTTTGTGGCCTGGAAGGCTCTTCCTCACATATGTGTCATGCTGCTAGATGACGTAGGATGGTGGGCTCCTTTCATACAAGGTTGCCTGTGGTGATGAAACCCTGAACACTCCTAGAGGTGGCTTTGTATCAGTCGTGGACCTGCTTACCTTGGGGGTGTGGCAATGTGAATTCAATTCCCAAATTTTGTCTTTGTCATAGTCAACTGTGCCAAGTCTTCAGCAGTGTGGAGTTCTCTTGGTTAAGACTATCAATGTTTTGTTTTTTGCAGAGCCTGTGTCATCCTGGGGGTGATATTTCTTCTGTCATCCATATGTATAGTGGTCAAAGCCATCCATGACCTCTCAACCAGGCTGCTCCCAGAAGTGGTAAGGTCCCTCTTCATCCTTAATAATCTTTCCCAGCTGCCCCAGCTCCTGAGCTCCCTCTTAGTACGTGTTTACTGAGGGGAGGTGGGCAGAGATACATAATATTGAGGGGTCCAGAAAAACTTGCTGTGGGGAAACAGGTGACTGGGCAGAGCAGAGCACTGGGCAAGACAAAGAGACCCCAAATAATTAAGCTGGTTCTGGGTTCTGTGACCTTCTCTTTAGATCTTTAGCCTTTTTTTTTTTTTTTTTGAGACAGTGTCCTGCTAGGTAGCTGAGGCTGACCTCGAACTCATGGAGATCCTCCTTCCTCAGCCTCCAGAGTGCTAGGATTACAGGTGTGTGCACCATGCCTGGAGGTCTTCAGCTATTTTTAAGATGTCTTTTATTTTTGGTAAAAAGAAATGGGGTTGTTTTTGTGCAGCATTGTGATCCAATCTGTGTTGTTTTCATTGTTCTGTATTTATTCAGTGATTACTGTAAAAAGGAGTTCTGTATTTTTTCCTTTGCACTTCAATTCAATTCATAAATCTATTCACATTGGGTTTTGTAGCACAACTGACTCTGCGTATAGAAACTAGAGAACACAATTTCATATTAAAATGTGCCTTTGACTACTTTGTCTTTTGGGTTAGAGTCATTACTTGAACTCTAATTCTTTTTTTCTCCTCCCTTTATGAATACCAAGAAAAGAAAGGTTTTATAGTCTCTTATCAGGTGATCTTCATGGAAGGCAACCAGTTTTCTTACTAGGAGATGAAGATGTTGCCATTGCAACAATGCTGTCTGAATAAGTTCATTGCAATTTGAATGTAAAATATGGGCATTTCTCTCAGGCTATGATTTGATTTGCACCTGGCTGCACACACCATCTCATATAAATGATTAGACCTTTCAATTTCACTTTTAGAATTAATCTTTTTGGGGCGATCTGTTGCGTTTGTATATGCATACTTATAGCAATGATGAAAGTGAAGTGGGACTTTCTGCCTTTGGTAGAGACATTTAAGTTGCTGCTCTGAATTGTTTCCTCTTTTAATGTGAGAGTAGAGCCATCTCTTTTGTGTTCCACAAGGTTTTTTTTTTCCCCCCAGCTCTGGGGATCAAACTCACAACCTCGCGCTTGCCAGGCAGGTACTTAGGCCACTGAGCCCTTGTCTTTTTGAAACAGGATCTTGCTTTGCTGTTCAGGTTGGCCTTGAGCTAACTTTGTACCCCAGGCTGGTCTTGAACTGACAGCAATCCTCCTGCCTCAGCCTCCCGAGTGCTGGGATTACAAGCGTGCACCACCACACTCGGTGACCACAAGGTTCTTAACATAGGTGTTTATTATTGTAGTTGGCCTGAAACTTACTCTCTAATATCTCAGAAACAGGCATGATGGATGCCAGAGCAGGAACGTACCCATTTAGTTACTTTTAGAAGTAGAGCTGGCTCAAGCAGATATATTTATGTGCTCTTCATCTCCCAGTTACCAAATTCTCTCATTCTGATCTTCCTGGTTGCCAGGGATCTTAGGCTCTTCCATCCTTTCCCCCCATTAGATGTGCTTTCCCATGTTTCATTCTATCATGTTCTGAACTGATTTAAGATATGAAGGTGTACAATATGATTATACAAGCTCAGGTAACATCTGCATTTTTTAGGGGATGGAAGTGTGTGTCAAGTTAAGAAATGTTTATAGCTGGGAATTTTCAGCACTACACAACTTGATACATTCATTTACTTAGGCATTGAAAATTAATTTTCTATCAGGGCTAACTTGGTATAAAATGGCTAACTCCGCTCAATGTCCTTGTAGAGGCAGTGCCTTCCTTGTTTTTTAGCTGGGAATATTCTCTCATCCTGTGGTGCAAATGCTGTCAAGTGGAGAATCTCATCAATGTAACTTCCACCCCACAGTGTACAGTTAGTGTCCTGCCTAAGGTAGGGTTCAGAGAGGGTGTAGCACTGCATGGTTGTACCCCATATGAGTCTTGTCCTTAGCAAACACGCATGTACAGTAATTGTTGTCAGTTTTATCAGTTCCGATTTTAAAATCCTACCTATTCATAGCCATCTCATTTTTTAAATTATTTTTTACCCTCAGCATTATAAGAAGTTAAGAAAGGAACTTTGAATTTCAAGTTGCCTGAATTCCCTTCCCCCTTCCCTTGAGGGGAACCCTTCTCTTGGCTGACTGACACATAGCAGATAAAATGCTTCCAGATCATAGTCAAAGGTTTCTCAATTCCAGATCTTCTCCTTACTTCAGTCTGCACTAGAAGTTTCCAGAAGCCAGCAGGCTATAGGCAAGCCCCCAACCTTTGGCCCCCAATAATTCGAAATGAATATTCATCCATAATGCTTCATGTAGATTAAGAGTCACATATTTAAATGCTGCAGAAGCCTGCCCTAAGAGAAGCTGGCCAGATTGGTGGCAACCGGAAAGCATGTGCCCAGTTGTGGCTTCAGCCTCCCCTGGAGTTGTCCTATCAGAATAAGGACCTGTGTTGCCAGGTCCTACTAGTTTTTAGGAAAAAGTGGGAACTTGTGCTTAATGTGAAATAAATTGGCAACCGATAAACATTTTAAAAAAAAACAAAACACCATGGTTGGGAGTGGGTAGATAATTTCACACACACAGGTCAGGTAAAGCATGTCTCTGAGCTGCATGGAGGGAGTTTGCTGCTGGTGGTGGAAAATAGGTGATGAATGTGGGGCCTGGGCAAAACCAGGGTCACTGTTCTTTTAAGGCCTCCCATGTCATGATGTTCCTGCCAACCGCACACCCAATCTTTACCTCAGCTACACAGTTACATTTTTACATTGAGTTTCTGTTCTCTCAGAAGCTGTCTTCCCTCCTACAACCCTGTTCCCGTGGCTGCTTTCTTTTTCATTCAGCTGCACAATTCTCAGAGTGAGAATAACTGCAAAAGTACGTTTTAAATAAGAAAGCTGTGCAGTTAGGAACTACCCAACCATGAAGTCAGCTGGCTCTGAGCCTCAGTGGTGTCCCTAGTTGTGCCAGTCCCTCAGGGTTTTGCTGGAGGAGGAATCAGGCCAGCCCAGCCCGGAAGAGGGCTCTAGGGAACCTCCACTAGGCTTCGTAGGCAAATGGCTTGAGCCTGCTCCCTTGCTACCTGCAGCCAATGGCTTTGTTTTGTGAATGAAATGGGTTCCAAAGAGCCTTGTCTGAAGCTCTGTACAGACTGCAGTTCTGAAAGTCGGCAATGTGTGGGAATTGCTGTGATGTAGAAGTCACAGTGTGGCTGTGTGTCAGTGGGCGGCTATTCATTTATAGAATGAAAAAAAAAGTTGTAGACTAAACTGAGCAGGTTCCAGAAACCCATGAGTAATTATCCTCAGACCACCTTACCCATTTCTTTTTACTGATTTTTAGTTGACGAGTAAAAATTGCATGTATTTGTGGGTAGCATTATGTTTTGATGCATGTCTACATCATAAAGTAACTACTATGGGCTGCTTCAAAATGAACTTCATGCTTTTTGTGTTTTACTGCACCTGTCACACTCTAGTAAGGAGGGCAGGTGGTGTGCTTCTCCTTTGTGCTAGGACATGATGCTCTGAAAGCTGAAGTGACCTTCAGGAGATTGTGAGCTGCCTGGTAGTAGAGTCTGGAGTGGAGCTCTTGTGTTTGTCCAGGGCTGTCTGTTTCTGATACCATGGGCCTGCATGGCCCTGCAGTCCACTGGCTTTGGAGCTGGCCCTCCTGAATGTCTCTTCCTTCTTATACTTCTGGAAAGCTGGGGTGCTCTGAAGGGAAATACCCAGGATCGCAGTGGGTCCCACCCTTGGTCTTTTTGGCTGCTCCTCCCACAACAGCCTTTGATCATACAGGCCCTCATCACAAAGACCCTTATCAGATGGAACTCACAGAACAAGTGTGTGGGGGGAGTGGGTTGCCAGAAGCATAGACTCACATGCACCACAGGGCTCAGTGAGGCTGCTGAGTGGTATGGGGATGGGGGTGAGAAGATATTCCTCAGGTGTCGTCCTCTTCTGTCATCCAGTCTCTTCTTAACTGGGTGGCCATAGGCAGGTCCCCTGCACTAACCGACCCTTGGTTTCCTTGTGTATAAAATGATGACATTGTATATATCAAAGGTTGAAAATAAGGATATGATCAATTTATTTAAAATGAGTGGCATTAGAAGACAGTACTTCTGTGGTTGACTTTTTTGATGGAGAATATAGGCAGGGATGACTCTTCATGTTCTACTTTCTGGGTTTTCTGAATTGCTAATCAGAGTCACCCCAACTTAGGCCCTGAGATAATTTAGGACTGGGCTCCTCTTTGCTACCTCTTGATGTCCTCTGGCTGTAGACCCCACATACCCAGTTGCAGCTGCCTTGATACTTCACTTTGGGGAGCTCCTGACCTCTGGGGGGGGGGTCCTGTCCTGATTTCCTGGCTGGGACTGGCACACACTCCCATAGGATTCAGGTGGCTGCTGCCAACTTGGGGTCACTCAGAGAACAAAGAGCATGCTGTTGGTGGGCCTGACTGCTAAGCCTCGTCTACCGCTTTTGGCCAGGTGGCTGTAAGCAAATCATTTCCCTTGTGTGAGGACAATTTCCTCATTTGTAAAATGGGTGTAGTACCACCTGCTTCACAGCAGAGATTGTAAGCAGTAAATGGTATGAGGAGAGTGGAATTCCTTTCTAAACTGTTACATGCTTTGTGAAGGAAAGGGATGATGTTTCTGGTTCCAAGGCTCTAGAAGCCCCATCCTTTGCTTTCTCTTGCATTTTTTCTCTGTGTCTTGATCTGTGACCAACCTGTTACCTTTTTCTGCCTTGAGTGGACCATGGCTTCTTTGCTCTGAGCTGTGGGCCAGTGTCTGGACCCCATCTCCTTCAGTGGTCATGTGTTAAAAATATTGATTCCAAGGTTAATTACAATAGTAAATAGTCATATGCTGGCAGTCAAAGATACACAGCCGTATATTGATACTAAAAATAATTGCTATCATTTGCGTATCTGCTCATCTCCAGACCCTCTGTCTAGGCACCTGGGATTCAGAGTCAAATAATAGTAAAAGTTAGATGTTTCCCATTGCTCTACAGAGCCCCTCACTTTCTTCTCAGGGGTGCCCAGCTTTTGCTCCCGTGGAGCTCACAGGCTGGACAGTCCCATGAACCGATGCCAGCAGTGCTGGTAACAAGGCCTGTGGGAGAGACCATCACTTGAGAACAGAGAGAAGCCTTGTGCGTCAGGAGGGAGCTGTGTGGGGTGTGCGGGAGGGCAGAGCCTCCATGTGACAGCTGAAGGACAAGTGAGTGTGGGCAAGCAGGCGATGGCAGGGAAGGAGGACAAAGAGGAGGAAGAGGAGGAAAAGGAGGATGGGGAGGAGGGTGTAGCAGGCAGAGGGCAACAGAAGCAACAAGTTCTCTGTAAACCTCATCTCTCTCATATCTTTTTTTTTCTTCCTGTTTATACAAAAGCCTCAGAGTAAAAGAACCAAGGCAAAAAAGAAAGCAAAGGAAGAAAGAAAAAATAACTTTGTGTTATAAATCAGAACAATTGCTTAGCAAATTTTTTTTTTTGCACCCCTGGGGATTGAACTCACAACCTTGCACTTGCCAGGCCGGCACTTAGGCCACTAAGCTAAATCCTCAGCCCTTAGCACAATCTTATTTCTTCATCTTTGAATTGTGAGGTTGACCTGCAAACCTCTACTTGTCTGTCTCCCCACTGATTTGCCTAAAATTCCATCCTACCCTCCAGAACAAAGCAGCTTTACCCCAGCAGTAATTGGGAATCCCTTGATTGCTCTTCTTACAGGCAGCCCGTTATTAGCTTTATTTCATTTCCAATCCCTTTTTGTGAAGGTGGTGTGTGGCCTCCTTCCATCATGGGTGCCCCTAGTCAACAAGCTTCTCTGAGCATGTGATAATCTTGAGGCTAGGGGTGCTCTGCAGAACCTTGGGGGAGCCTCAGGTGGGATTACATTCTCACAAGCAAAGCTGGAAATGAATCTTTTGTAAAGGGTATTTTAAGTTTCAAGTCCACAGCAAGACCTTTTCTCAAAGACCTTCCTGCCTAGGAAGTTACTGTGAATGTTGGACTTCTAGGCATTTGTGTTTGCAAAGTGTTTACCATTTGGCCTGTAGTTTGGGTTGGTAGGAGTCATTTATATGTTCCTCAGCCATTACTGTCTCACTCTCAGTGAGTCTGTCACTTGTAGGAGGATGGAGACTGCCTAGCCTGCCTTCTTCCTGTACCCTTCTTCCTTCCTTTCTTCCTTCCTTCCATCCATCCATCCATTCTTCCATCTGCCCATGCATGGTACTAGAGATTGTAGTACCTAGTATTGTACTGAACTGTATCCTCAGCCCTTTTTAATTTTTTTTTTGGAGACAAAATCTCACTCAGTTGCCCAGGTTGATCTCAAACTTGTGATCCTACTATCTCAGCCTCATAGAGTACTGGGATTACAGGCATACACCCCCAGTTGCCCTCTCTCTCATTCCTTTCTCCTACCCAACACGTCTTTCTTCCCCACAGTTAACCTTCTGAGCTCTCTCCTTGCCCACTTCCTTAGGAATCTCTCTGCTACACTCATCCCTCCTCTCTTGGCATCTACAGTCATTCTTTGTCTACCACTTCTTACCAGGCATTGACTTTTAAGTTCCTGCTATCCTAGCTTGACCACTCCCAAAATGATCTGTCTGAAGACTGACCCCCTGCCTTTGCATTCTTCTGTCATATCAGGTTCGAATCCTGCTTCTCCTCAGCCTTCCCTTATGAGTAGTTTCTGCATGATATCCTTGACAGGAAACACTTAACACAAGGAAATGAGGGAGAGTGGTAAAGGAGAGACAGTAAACATTTATCAGCCTCAGGTCTTCTGAAGTGAGTGCCTTGTCCTTGGAGTACATTTCTGAAAGTTTACTCAGTACCAAGCAAGTGCTCTGAGGTAAGGTAGCACCGGGGTTAACAAAGTGGGAGCTGACTTCAGGGAGACAGATCTCACCCAACTTTGTCAGTTTCTCACTAGAGAAACCTGTGATGGGGCGTTTAGTTGTTCTCTGCCACAGTTTGTTTGTAAAATGTGAACAATAATGGTATCTTCTAATAGAATTGTTAATAAAATTAAAAAGACATAGGGATTTGATTAGCAAATAACTATTGAATGAATGTCAGCTGATCTTGTTGGGCTAGAGAAAAGCTGGCAAGATCTTTGATACTTTTAGTGCTGGAAGATTAGACTGTATTGAACCATCCAGGAAGTGCCTTCAGCGATGCTCTTTTCAGCTCAGACTAGATAATGGTACAAGCTTTCTTGTGCAATAACCTGTAATTTCTGGATCCTCCATCAGCAATAAAGAGATTTGTCTTCCAGTATGATGCATTGTCAAGCATAACTCTAAATTTAATTTAGGAGTCCTAGTCCTAAAAAAATCATACACAGTCAATGTTGCCAACATCCCCCAATTAAATTGCTCCCATCAGTTTCCCTCCCAGCACCATGCAAAGAAAGGTAGAAATTCAACCTATCAGACTATGTTGTGTCCCGTTCTTGTTACTTCAGACACAATAATTTCATTACCACAGCAATATTGACATCTTCATTCGTCCTAGGCAAGAATCAACAAGCTTCTAAAAGGAAACTGAGTGTTGATATAAGTGAACTATTATTGGTTTGTGTGAATTCTAGGAGCACAGAAAGCCCAGAAATAGATGCACATTTGTCTGGTGACTGGCTTTAGACAAGTGTGCCAGGGGGAGAGGAAAGTCTCTTCAACACACAGTGCTAGATCAACCAGATAGCAGTGTGAACAAAAAGAACATCAACTCTTATACAAAAGTTAACTGAAAAATAAATTAAAAACTTTCATGTAAAAACCCAAAGTTATGAACCTTTAGAAGAAGAAAGAAAATTGGGGCAACCTTGGGATAGGCAACAGTTCCTTAGATGTGGGCCCCCAAACATAAACCAAGACCTTGAAAATTAGACTTCATCAAAATCAGAAACCTTTGTTCTTCTGTGACAGCATTAAGAAAATGACAAGATTGCACAAACAACACAGCTATTAGACAAAGATTTTCTATGCAGAATATATAAAGAGCAGCTTTAAAGGATTAATCAGTAAGATGATAGGAAGAATCCTTAGGCAGTTAACAATAATAGACAAGTGAATGGTGAGTAAGCACATGAAAAGGTGATCAACATTATTAGTCATCAGGGAATTACAAATTAAAAACACTGTGTACTCATGAGAATGTCTAATTTAAAAAATCCCAAAGAACAAAAATGTGTAGTGCATATAGGCTTGTGATACTCTGAAGGCTAGGGAGTAAAATAGCATAACCACTTTGGAAGATAATTGAGAGGCTTTTAAAAAATTCATGATCCATTCACTGCCTGACCTAGTTGTTCCATGCTTAGGTATTTACCCAAGGGAAATGAAAATATGTGCCTTCACAAAGACTCGTACACAAATGTCCATTACAATTTTATTTCTAACATCAAAAACTGGAAACAACATAGGTAAAGGTGTATCAACAGATGAATGGACAAGGCCACTGTAATATTCATATAGTGGAATACGACTCATCAGTAAAAAGGTGTCATTGTTCCATTTAATGCCATGAATGAATCTCAGAGTAATGAAGATGGGTACCAGAAATAAGGTGAAGTCCATATATACTGCATGTCTCCATTTCTTTAAACTTTTAGAAACAAATGAGTCTATGGTGACAGAAAGCAGTAGATGTTGCCCGATGATAGAGGGAGATGAGGGGAAGAATGAATAAAGAATCATGAGGATACTTATGGAGGTGATAGAAATTTTCACTTTTGGTGGTTATTTCACAGATATCACAATAGTGGCCATGCTTGGTCACTAATGACTTCACACTGCTAGGCCAGATAGGAATCCTGCTGAGACCCACGTAGGATAAATACTTCAGGTTGCTGTGATGGGTGGTTTTATTTTCCTGAGCATACATACATAAAGTACTGGACAGCCCTGTTAAGTCACTCTATAAATAGATAATGCAAGAAGACAAAGTGTATAATAAGAGGGGAAAGTGTAACTATTAAACTAAATATAAAAGCTATCACCAGAGCCAAGTAACTTTAAGAGGAACCCTCGCTAAAACATGGTTGAACTCATGCGTTGCCAGAAACACCTCTGGAGTGCCCGTTGGCGGCTTCCGCTCTTGAGTATGTTCATCACTACAAGCCTCTGGGAGTGTGCGCAGTTCATCATGTTGGTCCCTTGCCTACAGTGTTACCTAGGAAGTGACAGTATAGGAATCTCTGATTGGTTCTCTTTTCCTCATTCCGAAAACTCCTGTATTTTAATCAGGATATGTTATATCTGTGGGCTGTCTGCCATGTTGCTTTATTTGGACCGTTATGCCTCTTTACATTTTCTACCATGAAAAAGTGCTTCTTCAGCTTTGTCTTATTAGATCTTCATGGTGTTTCTGATGGAGGTGGAGGTGTTTGACCCACCACCACTTTATAACAAAGAATCCTTGGCTAAGTAAAGAGAACATCTTCTGGACTGCATGATCTCAGTGTCAGAGGCACATGGTAAATGGAACCCAGTCTCTTGAGAACTAGTGGAAGGTTCTTTCTGATCTGTGGATTGCCTCCATAAGTACTTCAGAATTCAAGGACATAAAGGGTTGAAAAGCTTTTAAAACTGGTTCAATTTTATAATGGAGGAACTATGGCTCAGAGCTCGAGTCTCACAGAAGAATACACTCCAAGTCTAGGACTTTGCTACACTTTGCTGAATGAGAGTGAACCTTTCAGCCCCCGTGCTCTCAGTGGTCTTAGAGATTCTGCATAGATTGGTGCCACGGACACTCATCTTAGGCAGCTGCTGGGTTAGGGTAACAAAAATGGAAGGCGAAAGGAAGACATGCTTGTTCCTTTCCATCCCCCAGTCTACTCTTGGGGCATCCATGTATTTAAGGATACTGGTATTTATCAAAGATGGTGTGGCCTATCATGGTTAAATACTTACTCAAATGTGTCTGTACTTGACCTTGGGAATCTTAATCTCTTGGCACTTGTTTTTCTTTCTAGAATGTGAGAACGAACTAAATTAGCACTTTGTTCTCTGTGTGAGGTTTTGAGAACAAATTCTTATCTTTTGGATAAAGAAACATTTTTCAAAGGGAAATTATTTTTATATACTTTCTTAAATATATGAACAGCATGACTCTTAAGATTTCTGGGATTTCTTTTAAGGGGGATTGTTATTGTTTATTGTCGAGCCAGTGGAGAGACTCATAGTGAATGCTTTATTTCCCAAGCTTAGTGTGAAATATCCCTACTTATACGAGGCACACAATACATCCTAGCACAGCAAAGCAGTGGAGAGTAAGTTCTTCCAGTAATGAGTGCTCCTCCTGTAAGTTATTTGTGCTCCATCCCTCTTTCCCTTGAGCAGTGCTGTTATTTTGGAGTATTCTGCCTGTGATCAGAATATGAGCCTTGGGTAACAAAGCCACTCATGTTGCAGAAAATTAAGAAAAATTGGACACTTGTCTAGGATATCGTTTTGGAGCACTGTGTAAAACTTTTTAACCCTTTAATAATCCTTTTAAAGTGAAGTCTTTCATCATCCCAGCTCCCTGGGGGAGTTGTGAAATCCTGGGACCAAGGTGACTGAATCTTCTCTGTAAAGAACTTTCAAGGACAGGCAGAACATAAATGCAGGTTGGCGCTGGGGGCTCCTGAACGTCAGCTGTCAGAAGGGGCTCCCTGACCTTCTCCATTCTCTGTACACTTGGCTGTTCCAAAGAGAAGGAGGGTGGGTGGGGGGAGGGTTATAAGAGGAAGCAGCCGCCCAGAGTTGTGATCCTTGACCCTTCTGCGCCTCTGTGGATGAAGTTAGTGTTGGCCTTGGTTCTGTGTGCTAGCCTGCTGTTCTAGCCAACTCTCTCTCCCCTCTACATTTGCTGTTCCCCGAATACCTCCCAGCCACACTTGAGGTGTGTGTCTGTTGTGTTCTCACACTTCATGCTGATGGATGCAGTAGTTCTTAGCACATTGCAGTGTTATTTTATTTATGTATGTATTTATTTATCTACTTGTCTGTCTGAGTTTGTACAAATAGACAAGCAGAATGGAAACTCTGAGGAGCAGACTGGCAAGCCTTTAAAAAGTTGAACTTGCTGTCTTCCCAGCACCCACAGCACATAGAAGGAGGTAAGCCAAGAGTTTGTTGACTGGATAAATTCATCATGTGCAGGCCATTGGCTGTGCCAGGTTGTCACCAGTACGGCTTGAGGGAGGGATATAAGCAGCAGGATTTTGTCTTGCAGGAAACCCCAGCCAAGCTGCCTGGATCCTTGCTGTGGCCACTCAGACATCTCCATGTGGGCAACACAGGCAGCCAAGGGGGCTGGTCCCAAACCACTCCCCTTGTTCATGGCCTTGGCATCCCCTCTGTACTGTGGTGCTCATGATCAGAGTGAACAGGTTTGGGGGTAGGTAAATGAGTTTTATATTTATTTTTCCTTTTTGGTTCCAGCTCTTGGCATTTTTTTCCTGTTTTGTTTTCAAAGTAAAAGTCAAAACATTCATTTGTGCAAGGAGCCCACAGGAGTAATCTGCATAGGAGTGTGTTCTGCACTTTCTGCGTTGTGTCTTTGAGGGTTAGGTAGCTGTCGGGCTCTGGCTTCACCAACACTGCTATGCAATGACTTCTGAGGAGCCCTGTATGTACAAGTCTGAGAAACAATCCAGAGCAGCTAGTGGCTGACCACTGGTGAGTGTGTTCAGGGTTGCTTCCACCATGAGCGTAAGTTTGTCACCCAGTGCGATAATCAGTTGTTGTCAACCTTTCCACCACACACTAGTCTAGGTGTTGCTTTGAAAGGATTTTGTAGATATGACTACATCTTTAATCAGTTGGTGATTTTATCCTTGATAATCAGTTGGAAGACCTTAAAAGCACACGCGAGGTTTCCCTGAGGAAGAAATTCTGCCTGTGGACAAAAGCTGCTGTTGGCGCCCGAGTACCCAGCCTGGTGTTGGCCTTGAGGACTTGGGAATTCCTCAACAGCCCCACAGTCACATCAGCCAGTTCCTTGCAGTAAATATCTGAATCTGTATCTTCCATGAATTCTGTTTATCTGATTGAACTGTGACTGATACAGCCAGAAATTTCTGCCCTGGAGTATTTTCTCTGTATTTACTTTTAATTTTTTTCCAAGTTAACCATGTATATAATTTAAATAATCATTTTACAAGGCACATTGTGGAAAACGATCCTCTCCCTAGTGGCAACCATTTATCCTCCTTTCACCTCCACCTCTCTTGGTTTAAATTTCGTGTGCATAGTGCTGGGGATTGAACTAGGCCTTGCATATGTCAGGCAAGTGCTCTACCACTGAGCTACACCTCCAGCCCCCTCAACTTCCACATCCCTAAGCAGAAGCCTCTGTTGCTGCTGCTTGCAGTTACAGCAGTGACTTGCTGACTTTCTGCTCTGAGCAGGGCTTTCCCCAACTCCCTCATTGTTTCCTGTCTGGGCTGGACGCGCTCTAGAAAAACTCCGCAGCTGCTTTGATATTCCGAGGATTCTTCTTGTTTTTCTCTTAGGATGTCTCTCACTGTATCCTGCG